>JASDQU010307167.1:55386-69291 GCA_032191745.1 Picea mariana
CAAGGTTTCTTGATTAAGTACAATGTATCTATTTTTACAATCAAACCCTGGGTTTGATGTCAGTTTGGTTATCTTTTCAAAATATTTCTTGTGTTTATTTTGAATGGGTTTTAGGCAAGTCTTCGAGTCTTTTTTATCATCCTGTTAGGTATCTTTAGTGACTCCCTGCAATCCACAGTGGGCCAGAGGTTAGTTCTCAGTCTTGTCTTATTTTTCACTTTTTCCCCTTTCACTTTCTTTAAAGTAAAAGTAAAAGAATTTATTTCAAGTTTCTTGTTTGAAGCATTAAAAAAAAAATAGAAAAAGTTTTCATTTCTTAGTTTGGTTAAGTAGCTGGGTTGATTATTTTGCTTGTTAGGAAAAATAGTCATTTTCTTGAGTTCTTTAGTGATTTCTTAAAACATTAAGTAGTTCGTATTCAAGTGAAATTTTGTTTTAAGTTTTCCTTTAAAAGATCTTAGAAAAAGTATTTATGAAAAGTTGGTTAAAGAGTTAGTTGAAAATCTTTATTGTCAACTAGAAGTAATCTTGCTTTCAGATTTCGTTTGTTTCTCCTTCTTTGTCTCTCAAAACACACCACTAGTTTCATTTTCGTTTCCTTGACTTAAAATAATCCATTTAAAATTAACGCTAATTTAAAATCAACTAGACTTTATGTTTGTAGGGTCAATCAACTAGTCTAGGCTAGAGCCTTGAATTAGGTTGGATATGAAACTCTTCAAGGCTTACAGACAAACATTGGAGTCAGTGCTAGGGAGTGTAAAAAGTCCAGTAAACGTAAAACTTATCCGGGACCCCCCTCTAACAAAGGGGCTAAACACAAGGTCACGTGCAGAAAGGTAGTGGAGATAACACCTTCAAAGCCGGACCAATCATAGTGGGGAATGCATATTGAGGACTTGTCGTGGGATATTGTTGGTTTCATTTTCCTACAGAGTTTTGTGGACCACAAATCCGTTCAGGATCCTTAGTTGTCTTTCGGACCACTTTCTTCCAATACTCTAGATAGGTTTTAGGCTTTGTTACCCTACTCATTGCGGTCCACCTGACTGTTGACTGTACCCTCCTGGTGACTGTTCATGAGCTGGCAACCTAGTTGCCTTTATTTTAGGGACTTACACAGGTGACTGTGGGGGTATACCATGGTACCTAGGGTAGACATCGGGCCATGATTTTTAGAGTGTACCTGAAGGGTTCTTCCATGTTAGAGTTGCACTTGCACCGATAAGTTGCTTTAGTGTTGGCTGGCGTAATTATTCTTCCAACTAGATAGTGTTTTGCTTGCTTTATCTTGTAGGAAATTTTCTAGTGTGTGCTTGGTNNNNGCAGAAAACTATGACCAAGCTAGCTCTGAGAGGAGAACACTCATATCCATAGGAACCAATCATTTCTGACTTTGGAGCAGAATATCTCAGTCCGTTTAACTCTCCAATCACTGACTTATCGACGCCATTTTTTATACATCTTTCCCCTCCAAGGGTAACACATCATGAGCGTCAGATAATTCTGCAAGCAACGATGGAAGAAAATGCTACTACTTTGTCTGGGAGTCCTCACACTCCCTCAATGACTGCCACCATGGGGGGAATTCCACCTACTAACCCACCTTCACTAGTCTAGACCACAATGGTCTCAACCACCTCTACTTCAGGCAATGGTTTGATTCTGTCTATGGTTGCGATCTCTGCACCATTCACACAAAGTGAGACGGGTACTCCATTTTCATACGGGATGCCCAACTTTGATATGAACTCTGTTCTCACATACTCCACCCTATAGACCATGGGTCTGGTAGTAGGGAGCTCAAATGATCCTCTACAAGGGTCCATGGGGGGCACCTCATCCCCCTATAATGTTTTCCCTTACAACCGAGGTCATATACCTCCTTTGTCCCCCTTGCTCAGTGGTGCTCCCCAGCAACCCATCGGGCCGAACATGAACTACAACTTGTTCGGAGAAGGTAGCCTAGGACCTTCTTCCTACACCACGATGGTGAGTTTTATGCCATTCTCTTTGTTCTACACATTTGGAAACAAGGTTTTCTTGTCAACTTCCATCTCGTCCAGGAGAAAACCTGGTTTTGGACCATAAAATCCTGTGCATGGTACTATTCCTACACAGGGGGAAAACACAGGAGCATTCTCCTCACAAGGACTCTGGAATCTGTGGCAGGGATCAGTTCCCTCATCAGGGATGTCGACCTGGGGAAACCCCTTCCATGGTAAATGGAACCCCGAGCAAGGCTCAATACCTATGTCCATCAGATCGCCAAGAAGAAACCCTTTCTCGAATCTTTGGAACACAACGCAGGGAGAAATCCCCACCCATCCCTCAATGTCCACTTACAGGAATCAGTCGATGAGTTCCTAACAAACGAAGTATCTATTCACTGGCCAAGGCCATGGTATTTACTAGAACCCTGGCCATTATCCCAACTTTTCCTGGCAGCCTGGTGCTACTCAAACTCCATGCTCTTTTCTTCCTGTGCATATTCAACAACCCAAACTACCATTTCTGACAATGTTACATTTGCTAGACTTGTCAAGGTTGTTAAACAACCCAATCTGTCACGATTTGCATTGGCCTCCCATGCTGACGAAGTTTCCCTTGGACATTCTGAAGTTCGAAGGTAAGCCTAACAAAGATCCAGGTGATCACATGACCACCTTTCACCTATGGTGCTCGTTGAACTCTCTGTAAGACGACTCCGTACAGTTGTGTCTATTTCAACACACCCTCATTGGGAGTGTCACGAAATGGTACATCGAGCTTGACTACTCAAGATAATCTTACTTTAGTGATTTGGCGATGGTTTTTTTGAACCATTTCCAACTACATGTGAGATACGACGCCGACACCGAATTGTTGGCCAAATTTGATCAAACAAAGGCCAATCATATCTCGGATCACATCCAAGAATGGAGGCATCAGAAGAGTTTGATAAAAGTACTGGTTCCACCGGCTTTCCTGCTGGAGTGGTTCCTTAAGTCTTTGGTACCTCAGTTATCCAAGAATGCCAAAACATTGAGAGTGTTTTCTGAGGAAGAGGTGATAATGATATTTCAACAACTTGAACTAATATACTCTCAGTCTGGTTTACTCTATGACGTTTTTCCAGATGCACCACAGTCCATCCTTGACAAGGACAGACACAATTCTGGACCACATGTCGATGGCATAGTTGGTTCAACACAAGCAAATCCCACTGATCAACTATCAAATAAATTGCAACAATTGTTGATACAACAGAAAGAAGCCAACCAGACCACTGGTTTGGCTGCTCCCCCTACCCAAACGTTGGATGTACACAGTGTGCAGTCGACGAACCCGAAGGCCAACCAGTAGCCTAACAGAAAGAAAAAATAGTAAAACAAGAGGGGTAAGGGGGATAAGAAACCCACCACCAATGTCGATAGGGGAAACACAGAGAAAAGAAAGTCAAAGTATCTATGTAACCTTTGCATGAAAGACCATCCAAATCACTTGTGCCCTCGGCTTGCAGAGGCCCAAAAGTTATTGGTGCAGCAGTAGTCTGTTGTGTTAACGAACCCATTTCCACATGAGAAAAATTAGACTCGAGCCTCTATGAGAATATATGGGGGCAGTCAGGGACCCCCTTCATCTTCTAGTAATCCCTCGGTCGCGAACATTTATATGTTGAAAGGTGACGATTTCATAGAAACTAGGGCACACAACTATGAAAAGTCAGAAATTGCTGAAAAGGGTAAGGAAGCTGTAAACCCATCTGTTCCTCTCCAGATTTAGGAGACAATGGGAAAAACAATGATACGCATCCCGAAAGGGGCGTTCAAAAAAGTTTCACATAATTTGAACACGAGGGATGCCCAGAACTACTCTATGGTGGAGGTTTTTTCACAAACCCCTTGCATGATGTCTTCTTTGGAGGTCCTCTAGAGCTGCCCTTTGTAGAGAAAGTCTCTGTTAGCTTCCTTAGGATCTGTCAAGACTTGTAATCTGGGAATGATCATTATTTATACAACCGACTTGAAACCTCATCTCCCATACCACGTTGTGTTTCAAATAGTAGTGTCTCACCCCATGATATCTTTTACTCAGAATATTTTTCACACGGTGGTTGATGAGTGTGCCTCAACATGCGTGATGTCATTGGTGTGTTGGAAATCCATTGGCCAACCCATTTTTACTCTGTCACCTACTCCTCTTACTACTTTCGACTGTCATTCTTTCATACCACATGAAATCATTCCTTCTTTCCCTATGCAATTAGGAGGGAAGACCATGTGCATCGAAGTTGAAGTGGTCGGTGCGCCTCTCAACTATAACCTATTGTTAGGAAGGAGTTGGACATATGCTATGTATGCAGCGGTTGCCACATTTTTTCGGGTCTTGTTGTTTCCACATGAGGGTCGAATCGTAACCATTGATCAATTGTCCTTCTCCCGACCTGACCCTTCATCGGGGGCTTCCACGGTCCCTATGATTGATAAAACTCAGCCTGACATTGTCAATGTGGGGGTTGGTTTGTGCCCAAATTTGATGGGTACTTTTGATTACCCGCCTCCTTCTGTCGATGTTAAGATGATATCGACTATCCCTAACCAGCCTAGGAATGAAATATTTCAAGTGTCGTCGTTCCGTATGAATTACTTTAATGATCCATGGACTCTTCCTTCCCCATTGGCCTCGATGGAAGGGACAGGGAATTCTAGCATGGCCATGCCCTTGTCCACAACAGAAGTTGTGTACTCTATTGTCCAGCAAGCTTTGACCGACCCTGATCCAACTCCCACACAGGAGTTAGATCCATTTCTCAAGCTTATCTGGGCCCAAGGTTCCCTCGCCACTACTAATTCTTTAGACTTGGTCTTTCCCTTTGATGAGGTGATTTTAGAGGCATTGACCGGTCCAGACAGACCTTGTGATGATCTCCATCACAGATTGTATTTCCTCCCAAAGTTAAGAAGAATAGAGGCAGGAGAATTCGTGTTGACTATGACTGGAGATAGGTCTTGTCCTACTAATCCTCTGGCTACGCACGCATTTTATGCTGAGGGTAATATGGAAAATATCATTGAAACGATGCCTATTAACATCTCCAGAACCCTTGGCATCGTGGATAATGTCTTCATCAGAGAAGAATGCTCCCCCGAGGAGATTCATATCCATACATGTTTATTTAAGGAATTACACGATGTTTTTTACTGGTCTTATGAGGAAATTCTAGGAATTGATCCAAGAATCATCGAACATGAAATAATGACTTATGTTGATGCCAAGCTAGTCTAACAAAAGCTTCATTCAATTAATCCTCAGAAAGAAACAACTATTAAGGCTAAAGTAGAGAAACTGATCAAAGCCAGTTTCATATACCCCATTCAGTTGACTCAGTGGGTGTAAAATCTCGTTCCATTCAACAAAAATCAAGGAATGATTCACGTATGTATGGAATTCCGTGATTTGAACAAGGCCTGTCCAAAGGATAATTTCCCCACCTCGTTCATTGACCAGATTGTCGATGAGTGTCCAGGCTATGAGGTCTTTTATTTCATGGATGGTTTTTCGGGATACAATCAGATATAGATTAAGCCCGAAGACCATCATAAAACAACTTGTATCTGCCCATGGGGTACATTTTCTTATCAGAAGATGCCTTTTGGCCTGAAGAATACCAGAGCCACTTTTTAGTGGGCCATGTCTTTTTCTTTTCACGACCTAAGACACATACTCAAGGATTATTTTGATGATTTATCATCATGATCTCATAAGAGAGTTGATCATCCCACACACCTTCAACTAATATTTGAGGGATGTTACTACGATCAGATTTTATTGAATCCAAACAAGTGCAGTTTCTGCGTGACCTTGGGTCGTCTACTAGGTTTCATAGTTTTGATAATAGGGATCATGATCAATCCTATGAAGGTGGAGGCAATAGTTTAGTTGCCTCCCCAATGCATAGTCCTTTAACTTCAAAGATTACAGGGTAAAGCGAAATTTCTTCAGTGTTTTATCGCAAACTATGCCGAAATCATTAAGGGTTCATGAATTTACTGAAGAAGGGAGTCCCTTTCTATTGGGAAGAAGCCTCTTAGCTCTCTTTCGAAGCGTTGAAATGTGCCCTCACTTCCGCCCCTCTACTCCGGCCTCCCAATTATAATAAATATTTCTTATTATACTTGGCCGCTGCAATGCCGACCATCAGTATGGTCTTGGTTCAAGAGGACGATCTACTCGAACAGCATGTGATTTATTACCTAAGTCGAGGCCTGGTTGGACCATAACTCAACTACTCCCATGTTGAGAAGATTGTGTTGGCAACATTTCATGTTGTCCATCGATTTCATCATTATAGTCTTGTTCGTAAGACCAACGTCCTTTCCATTGTGAATCTACTTTAATGCATGTTGACATGATGCATCATCGGTGGAAAGATTAGTAGATGTATTTTTATCCTCTAGGAATTTGACTTGGATTTTGTTTCCGTGAAATCCAAAAAGTCACTGGTCTTTGCGGAACTTATCTCGGAACTTCCAGTCAAATCAGGTGATGTTACACCTGAGGAATCACCGATTAAAGGAGATCTTTTTCTGATTTCATCTTCATACCCCTGGTATGGAGATATACTAGTCTATATATAGACTTTTAAGTGCCCCTCCTTTGCTTCTTGCGATGAGCGTCGAAGTATACGCCATCAGGAAAAAAACTATCGCATACTCGATGACACTTTGTATCATCGAGGTGTAGATTTCATACTTCGTCATTGCCTCATTCATGAAGAAGCATAACTCATTCTTAATGAATGCCACACTGGAGCATGTGGTGGTCATTTGTCTGGGTTGGCAACAACCCAAAAGATTCTATGAGTTGGTTAATTTTGATCAACGTTAATCAAGGATTACGTTGAATTAGTCAAGAAATGCCACCCATGTCAGATCTTCCCCCGAAAGATGAGGGCAGACCCCACTCCCATGTTTCCTGTCATTACTGTTGGTCCCTTCACCAAGTGGGGGATTGATTTTACTACATGCCACCTGGCTTCAGCCAGGGGGCATCGTTATATCATCGTAGCAGTAGACTACTTCACAAAGTGGGTCGAGGCTATGCCAACATTTAATAATGATGTCGAGACAATAAATCTCTTTGTTTTCAATAATATAATAGCAAGGTTCAACATCCCAAAGGAGATTGTCACTAACCATGGCAGTCACTTTCAGAAAAAAATGATGTTTGAGTTAACGTCAAAGTTTGGGTTGAGGCAAGATCATTCATCACCCTACTAGCCACAAGCGAATGATCAAGTGGAAGCTGTGAATAAGTCCCTCAAGACTATTCTGTAGATAAAAATCAATTCTTCCATGTCAAATTGGCATTTGATGTTGTACTCAACATTATGGGCCTACCGAACGTCTATAAATACTGCCATCGGTTTCTCACCTTTTCAAGTTGTTTACGGGCTGGAAGCAGTCTTGCCAATAGAGTGCCAAATCCCATCTCTAAAATTGGAAGTACAATTATTTCCAGACACTTCACCACTTGAGGAATGCTTATTATATCTCGATCAACTCGATGAGAAATGTTGTGATGTATCCTTGGCCAACGAGGCTCACAAGAAACGATTCAAGTGTCAGTATGATCGGTCTGTTCATCCTCAGATTTTCTCCGAAGGTGACCTTGTCCTAGTCTACGACCAAGTTAAGTATCCCCTGGGGTAGGCAAGTTCAAACCCATGTAGTTCAGACATTTCATCATGAAGGAGGTGTTAGCACAAGATTTATTTATGCCTCAGCTTTGCATAAATCCTTCATTATTCACTTTGGCAAATGAATACAATTGTTATGGGATATTTTATTTATTTTGGGGAAAATTGAAATTATATTGGGTTATTCCCAATCTCCAAGTTCAAGCATCAAAATCACTCATGAATTTGCACTACCCAATCACACACAGACACACAGGTGGGCGCTACCTAAATTCTGGCAGAAAACGAATTGTGTAGAGTTATTTTACCAGTTTTGAGTCACTAACTTGAAACTTGGATCATGAACAATTGAGAAGGTATTTTTGAAAACTGGAGGAACATTTTGTTCATAACATGCCAAATAAAAAAAAACTCTCTCCGTTTTTCAAAATGTGTTATGGTTTGAGAGATATTATACATAGAAGGGGTGCTACCAACTGTTTTACAACGACGCTACCAAATTTCCTGTAGCGGTCACAGTTTTGATATTCTCCTTGTTGGGAGGTTTCCACATGTCAAGGAGGGTTAGAATGGATTCTAAAGGATCATTTAGATGTCAAGGGACACCTGCACCTAATATTTATGTCCATCAAAATCCTCATGCAATGAGGTGGAGACATTTTATTAATGACTTCCAACAAATTCCTGAAAATTAGCAGTTTGTTGGATTTTTGTCTCTTTGATTGTTGCCACCTATCTCCAAGGTTTAGAATCCAATGGAGGATATGGTATTCGACCTTAGAAGGTTATGAGGATGCTATTTTCTATTTAAGGAAGGAAATATCTCTTGGAGAGGGGATTCATGAGCCAATAGAGGCTAGAGAGAGAGGTATTAGGCAGTTTTCCTCTGTGTGTTCATTTGTAAGCCTGTGGGAATTTTAGGATTGTAAGCATTACTGTTATTGGAGACTCATGAGAGCTGTGATTTCAGATTGTAACTCTTTGTTTATATTTATTCTTATTTGAATATATTGCAGATTTGAGGATCAAAGGCTACCAATGATTTATGGATCCCTAAGTAGCAGAGGATCTGCTGTATTTTGCCCATCAATCATTGTTTATATTCAAGTATTTGTTGATTCTTTAAATTGAGAGGATATCTATTTAATGAACATTATATATTATGTTTTCCTTCTTCATTCTTCCACCTATCAGCATATAATATTGTTTTCTATTGCGTAGCTTTTGTGCCTTCAATGAGTAGGATGTTTGTGACTCCATTGCCCATTGGTGTAGCCTACTGATCTACAATTTGCAGCCCTCTCTCTTTATTTATCCATCTTGTGGATCCACCTATTCAAAACCAAAATTATATTTTACATTCTGATGAGTGTTGAGCTTACACTTTAGCGGTCAAAGTGTGACTTTCAGTGCTAACATTCTTGGCGTTATTGGGGAAGGATTTGTGTAGATTGAAAATGTTCCTAGGAAGAACGGCATTGCACAGCTCCATCTTTAGATGGTGACTAATGTTGGACACCTTCAAGACTGCACATTCACCACAGCGACTCCATTGTTCAGAATATGTTGGTGACTCCACTGGAATGAGACCAATTAAATTGATATGAAGGCTATCCTAGCCAAGAGGTTTTCCCCACTCAATTTCTCAGCCATAGATGGTTATCCACATCCTGTGACTCAAATTGATGAATGCCAAGATCTTCTGCCCATATTTTATGAAGGTGAGGATGACAACCCGTTTTAGCATGTTCATGAATTTCATTCTTTGATGCAGCAGCTTGTCATCCATCATGAAGATATATTGATGAAAAATTTCATGTATTCATTGGAAGGCAATGTGAGGCAATGGTATTGAACACTCCCTGCTTCTAGTATTTTCTCTTTAAAGGACTTTCATGATGTTTTTTATTCTCATTGCAAGATAATTTATCCAGCATAAAGATTTTTTTAGAATCGTTGTGAGGGGTATGCATCATATATTCAGGATTCAACAAGTGATTCCTCTAGCAGTGATGATGAAGGGGATGATTGTAGAGAGAAGGAATTAAATGATGAGTTTCATAATGATTTTCCTAAATTTGAAGAACAAATGCATCATTCATGTCAAAATTTAGGTCCCCAAGAGAAATATCAATATGGACAATCCATCATTTCCCTTTCTCCTCCTTTTCTCGATTCTTTAAGTCAAGAGGTCATATTTGTTGGCATGTTTTACAGGCAGCGTATGCTTGTCATTGATGGAAAGTACAACAATGATGATGGCTTGAGTACAGGTATAATGTGCCAAGCGGGCACTAGAAGTATTTTGGGAAGACGCAGCAAAGCAAGCTCATGAAGACCAGAAGAGATAGCGCAGAGGTGTACGCAGAGTGCACTGTATGTGTGTTTTTCATTGATGGCAAAGATCACAACCAGCAGCACAACGATGATTGCATGGAAAGATCATAAGACTAATTCCATTTCGGGTATCAGAAACAAAGACTCCATTTCAGAGTTCCGGATACCGGGAGTTGGAGGAGTCAAGAGTCGAAACTCTTCATCACAAGAGTCTGAAAGTGCCGAAATGCGAAACGTCAAAAATCCTGAAACAGACACATCAACTGGAGTTTAAGATACCAGGAGTTGGAGGAGTCAAGAGTTGAGACTCTTCATCACAAGAGTCCCGAAGTGCCAAAATGAGAAACACCAAAAATCTCGAAATAGGCACATTGACCAGAGTTTCAGATACCGAGAGTTGTAGGACTCAAGAGTCGAGACTCTTCATCATAGGAGTCCCAAAGTGTCGAAATGAAAAATGCCGAAAATCCTAAAATAGGCACATCAACCGGAGTTTTGGATACCGGGAGTTGGAGGAGTCAAGATTTGAGACTCTTCATCACAGGAGTCTTGAAGTGCCGAAATGCAAAACGCCAAAAATCCTGAAACAGGGACATCGACCAGAGTTTCGGATACTAGGAGTTGGAGGAGTCAAGAGTCAAGACTCTTCATCATAGGAGTCCCAAAGTGCCAAAATGAGAAATTGTGAAAGAACTATATGGATAAGTGCTTGGTCACCGCCGGTGGTCACATCCTCGAAGAGATGTAGATAAGAGCTCCAAGAGACAAGCTCCATTTCGGAGGTTGGGACATGGAGAGTCAAGACGACTCATCACAGAAACCCTAAAACATGAAATGTGAAACGCGTGTTCAGAATTGGCCCCTGGTCATAACCTATGGTCACATCAATGAAGGCTCAAGGGAGGAGGTAGCACAAAGCTAATCTCCATTTCAGAGATTGAAAATTGGAGATATGAGATGCCTCACCATAGTAATGTTGAAATGTTGAAATGTTGAATTGCAAAATGGCAAAATAAGCACGAGACCGATCATTTATGATCCAACAGTACAGGTTATTCGGGAATATGATCAAAGGGCTATTGTTTCTCTTCACAGTTAATTGATCAGTAGCGATTTAGTTGTTGATGTGGTTTTTGGAGTTTCACAGTGTAACTGCTAGAAACGACTGATTGTTTCTGCCAGAGGACTCGAAGAGACTTCAGGGTGATCGCCAGAGAAGCTGAAGAGTCTTAAGGAATCTTCCAGTGGAATGAAGACTATTCATAGAGGCGATTGATGGATGGAAGAGCGTTGAAGCCTATAACTACAATAGAGAGGATGATCTCGACTGTGATAGAGAAGACAAAGAGTCTCGACTGCTAGAGAGGCTAAGGAATCTCAGCATAACACCCAGTGATGATGAACGCATGGGAATAACCGCCAGAAAAGCTAAGAAATTTCCATGATGATGAGAGAGAGGAATCGACACAAGAAGAAAATGCAGAACAGAGAGAGTGTGTTGATGCCTGAGAGAGCGAAGCAGAGCAAAAATTGAAGTGGCAGTGAAAAACCCGATGAATAGAACTGTCGAAGAGCATGTAGAGGCATTGTGCATGGAGGACGAAGAAGGTGCACAGATAGTATAAATACGCAGAACAAAGAAGAGATGGAGTTGTTGTTGAGAGTGATATAGGTGTGTAGAAGGAGGTAGAGTGCAGCAGTTGAAATGCACGAAAGAGGAATGGTGAATAGAAGGGACATGGCATGCAGAGCATGAAAGGCAGAAGAACATAAAGCAGAAGCTAAAATGCACAGAAGAGGAATGGTGCATAGAAGGGACATGGCATGCAGAAAATGAAAGGCAGAATAACATAAAGCATAAGTAAGGGGTGCAGGAAGAGACCGATGCAGGTAGAGTAGAGCATTGTAGCATAACAGTGATGAGACTGGTAAGCCATTGATGAACATTAAATCAGTGTAATTCATTTCAGTAGCAAAGATTGATATTTAAGGGTGGTTGGGAGGTGCTAGGGAGGACTGTTGTCCTTATAGGTTCAAGTGGGTGCTTGAACACAGGGAGTTTTAGCTTCTATATGGTTGCAGCTAGAAAAAACAGGGTGGTAGGGTGGTGCAAGGGAGAACATTGGTTCTCTGATATACAGGTCGGTGCCTGTGTAACTAGAACTCTTAGGGAGTTGGTGCTTCCTTCTAGTGGGTGCTAGAGAAACCAGGGATTTGGTGCTTCCTTCTAGTTGGTGCTAGAGAAACCAGGGAGTTGGTGCATCCTTCTAGTGGGTGCTAGAGAANGTTTTTACCCTTTATGGGTTTCCTCAGGGAATATCTTTCTCTGTGTATCTCATATGTGTGAATGATGCTGAATGTTCTATTGCTTACTTCCCTGCATTACTGTGATTGTCATTGAGTGCTCTGTAAAGAGTTTAAAATTAGCAAAATTGTTTAATCACGGTAACAATTGATTCACCCCCCCCCCCTCAGTTGTCCAACAATTGGTATCAGAGCCAACCCCTTTTATCTAAGGGCAGATCCTAGAGCTTAAACATGTCAATCCATGAAGGAAATTCAACCAATAAGGACCCTCTGTTCAATGGAACAAACTTCACCTTCTGGAAGGTTAGAATGAGAACATACCTAATGGCCTTAGGTGGTGATGTTTGGGATGTAGTAGAGATTGGATACATAAAGCCTGGTGTGCTAGCTTCCAAGGATGATAGATTAGAATTTAGCTTTAATGCTAAGGGAATGAATGCTATCTTGAATGGACTTGCAGAAGCCAAGCTTGTAAAGGTGATGCATCTTCAAACTGCCAAACAAATGTGGGACAAACTCATTAGTAGTTATGAAGGTAATGAGAAGGTAAAAGATGCCAAGCTTCAAACCTATAAAGTACAGTTTGAAAAGCTATAGATAAAAGAAGATGAAACCATTGGGAAGTATTTTCTGAGAGTTGAAGAAATAGTAAATGAAATAAATGCACTTGGTGAAAAAATTGAGGAACCCTCTTTAGTTTAGAAAATTTTGAGATCTCTACCAAATAGGTTCCACCCAAAGGTCTCAGCTATAGAAGAACTTAATGATATAACGGCTTTGTATTTGATCAACTTCTAGGAATGTTGATTGCATATGAAATGAGGATAGTTATAGATAAACCCACCTCTAGAGAAGCATCATTTAAAGAAGATAAGAATGAAGATTCTGAGCCTGATGAAATTGAAGCAAAATTTGTGAGAAGACTAAAGAAAGGATTAGGAAAGTACCAAGGTAAGATGCCCTTCAAATGTTTCAACTGTGGTAAGATAGGTCATTTTTCAAATAAATGTACACACAAGAAACATGATCAGAACTCTGAAGGTGAAGAGAAGTACAAATCCAAAATATTTGATAGAAAGAAAAGTTTATGTGTAAACAATGATGACTCCTCAGAAGACACCGATAATGACTCTTCCTGTGAAGATAAGGTAAATGACTTCATTCTTATGGCCCAAGATGATTATGATAATAAAATCATAGGAAGTGAGGCTAATGAAGAATAAGTTGTGGTTGATATGGAAGGAGAATTGATCAGTGCACTGGAAGAGATTGACAGACTCAGAATTAAGAACAGAAAGAAAAAAACAATTGTTGATACAGTTCGAGAAAGACAGTAAATAGCCTAATGAAGACTTTTCCCTACTAAAAGTGGAATTAGAAGAGGCAAAGAAAATAGAGGACATTCTGAAACAACAGTTATCAGAAAAGAAGGCAAGATCTGAAGCCCTGGAAGAAGAAGTAGTGAAAACAAGGAAAGAGTTGGAGAAGTTTCAAGCCTTGTATCATCAGAATCTGTCAAGTATCAAAGCCTCAGAAGGATTAGCCACCATTCTAAATCAGCAAAGGAATCCAAAGCTGAA
>JASDQU010307167.1:69391-80528 GCA_032191745.1 Picea mariana
GTTTGTTTTAGTATTAGTAATAGTTGTTTTATTTATTGTTAGTTAGTTTAGTTTCTTGTATTTAGTTTTAGTTAGATTGTTTTATTTAGTTTAGTTTGTTTCATTTGTTTTAGTTAGATTAATTAGTTTAGATTAGTTTTCTCTTTGGTTTTCTTAGGACCTTAGAGCGGCCAACGAAGCCATTAAACCCGTCAGGGTGGTTCATTCCAAACGGCTTGGGTTATTAGACAACCCTGGACCGGTTCCACTCTCTCAGTTGACGGACGATCAATTTCACCCATCAACAAATGGCGCTAGAAGGAGGGCCTGAACTTAATTAATGGCACGAGGCGGTCGCAAGACTCCTCCACCCCCTAATTGCTCACCTATAGTGACTAGAAGCCATTCACACGATAATATTCCCCTTCAAACAACAACTACTTCAACCGAAGATCCGCAGATCACAGTTGATGCAACAACCCCTAATCCTACAGGTGGTGACTTGGAAGAGATTGTCCGCCGATCTCTTATTAAAACACATAGTGCCTTAGCTAGTTTGAGGCAACCAAACCATCCATGGGGTCAACATTTGGACTTCTCTGATATCAGAGAACAATTAGGTGACACTAACCTCACTGTGAATCCTATAGATCCAATCACAAATCCTGCTACAGGAGGATCTGGGATACCTCCTTCACCACCTCCCTCATCTCCTTCCTCTTCTGGAGGAGATTCCTCATCATATGAAGGCAATTCACCTTCTTAGCCTTCCACACCCACTACCCCAATGGCAAATCAGAACAACCCTGCTAGACCCTAGTTGGACTAGGATGCTGTGGCTGTACCTAGAGCCCAACACCCTTTACCTAAGCACCCGAAGAAATGGCTTCCTAAGTTTGATCCTGATTCCAAACAGATAGTTGAAGATCATATCAAAAAATTTATGTTAGCCATCAGACTCCGTAATGTTGAACATAAAGACATTGTCTATAGGTTGTTCCCTTACACTTTCGAGGGTAATGCATCCACTTGGTACTTTGCCCAACAGCCCCATACAATCATGTCTTGGGAAAAGTTTGAGTCATGTTTTTTGGAAAAATTCGGAGATGGTAAACCTCCGGAAGTCTTAGTCATGGATCTTTCAAGATTAAAAATGAACTCAAAAGAAAAAGTTAAAGATTTTAATCAAAGATTCCTAACGCTTAAAAATCGAATCCCTGCAGATTCCATGCCTGTTGAGAGTCTTGTAATATCTTACTACACTAAAGCTCTACATCAAAGTATAGCTATTTGGGTTAAACGTTCTAAAAAGGCCACGTTGTTAGAATCCTTTGAAGAGGCTACCCAGATTGAAAAAGACATACTTAGTCTTAAGGACTCTTCTAGCAACGAAACTGAGACTGTTTCTTCTTCCAAAAAGAAGATTCAAATTCTCCCCAAACCCACACAAAGTAAAACACAACCTGAAAACTCTGATTTGGAAACTTTAACGAAAGTTGTTCAAAAATTATCTAATCAAGTTATAGACTTAAAAAGGTCAACTGAAGAAGCTTCCTCGAGTAAAGGACCCTACAAACCTCCTTTCCGAAAGCCTTTTCCTACCAACCGACCTAATCCAAACCCTGAAGGCTTGAACCTAGAAAGTTTGCAATGTGCTCTTCAAACAATTCTAGAAGCCCAAGATAACTTGATGCCTCCCGAGATCCCTTAGGAAGAGGTTGAACAGGAAACAGTTCAAGAAGAAGAGTCTTCTCCAAACATCTTTGGACACTTCTCGGACAGCATATTTCAATCTAACTTCGAGACTGTTCACCCTTACAAAACTAGGAGTAAGACAACAAACAAACCTCCTGCCGAGAACACTACAACTTCACCTCCAAATCCATCTAAATCAGCAGAGCCGAAACAGAGTAATGTGAACCCTAAATTAGATTATGATGTTGTTGAAGATCTTAAAAAATTAAGGGCTAACATTTCTATTTACGAGTTGTTAAAGTTTCTGTTTTTGTTACAGAAGATGTTGCAAAATATTTCAGAAAATGGCAAGAATGGTAATTCAAATGGTAACAAGGTTGTGCAAAGCAAAGTCTCGCAGAAGACTTCCACTAAAAATAATCATGATTCTCAAGATAAAGGAAGCCTTCCTATAGTTCCTGTAAATAATGTAAATAATGTAAATAATGTAAATAACGTAGATAAAGTAGCGTTAGAAACTGCGAGTAAGAAACCACAAGCTACTACTCTAAGTACTCGCAAGAATGTACCTCATTTTCTTTTAACTTTCGAAATCTTCAACAGAAATGTGCATAATTGTATGGTTGACTCAGAGGCGTCATCCAATGTGATGCCTTGGTCGGTGTGCCAAAAGATTAACGCTGAGGTAGAACCATCTTCTTTAAAAATCATACAACTTGATCGAACGGATGTTAAAGTTATAGGTGAACTAAAAAACGTATTGATTAGATTATCGTCTAACCCAAAGGTTCATCAAGTTATTGATATAATTTTGGTGGATATTCCAGAAGTGTATGGCATGTTTTTAAGCAGGGACTGGTTGGAGCAACTACATGGTTACTTCACAACAGACTGGTCTCACTTATGGCTTCCAGAGAACGGTAAGCCCAAAAAGATCAGAGTGAATCGTGAGCGTTACCTTAAGTTCACGGTCACATATTTGAATGACCCCAAAGAACCGTACACACCTCCTGCTGATTCACCCGAAGTCCAAGGGATGGACACCTTCTTCGGAAATTTCATGGCTGAAGTTTCACCTATCAACAATCCAGAACAACAGTCTGAGATTGTAGCATATGTGCAACCAATAGCTTCTATGCAACAGTCATGTGAGCCCAATGAAAATCAAATTTGGTCTCTATATTTCGACAGTTCCAAGTCTAAAGAAGGAGCTGGTGCAGGCTGCATCATCATCGATCCGGCAGGTAACAAAACTTTAATGGCTTGTAGACTAGAATTTGAATGTACTAACAATACTGCAGAATACGAGGCTTTATTGCAAGGTTTGAGAAAAGCTCTGGATATGGACATTCAAAACCTGGTTGTATTTGGCGACTCTGAAATAGTGGTTAGACAGGTGAGAGATTCTATACACTGTCTTTCCCCACATCTCAAAAGTTACCAATCTGAGGTATGGAGTTTAATGAATAAATTTTCTGCTTTTAATATAAATTCCATTCCTAGATTAAATAATGTTGAAGCAGATCTACTAGCTAATGTAGCCTCTAAACTTCTTCCTGCAGAAGGCTTGTCTCCAAATGCATTCTCCGTCGAGCTATTGTTTCTACCATCTATTCCTGACAATATTACAAACTGGAGAGTATTTGACGATGATCAGCAGATCATTGACTTTCTGCACATGGAAGAAACCTTTAAAGGCGTAGTGATAGATGAACGCACGCATGACGACAATTTACATGATTTTACAGTAATACCTAATCCGAAATCTCCTGAAGCTCTATTGGATATGGTAAACTCGATCCCAAAATCTGTTGTTAGATTAGAAAAGTTTTATTATTTTGAAGATAAATTTAAAAAGACGGTCAATTGCAAAACTAATAGTTCCTCGTTGTCTTATGAAAAAGTCAATTTAGGAACTAGTGAAAATCCTTAGTGCATCAACTTAGGCTTGGGATGTTCTAGACAAGAAAAAGCTGCTTATGTTAAATTATTTAAAGAATTCAAGGATTTCTTTGCATGGACATATGGTGATCTTAAAATGTTTGATCCTAATATTATACAGCATGCCATCCCGATGAAGCCCCAAACCGTACCCTTCCAACAGAAACTGAGGAAAATGCACCCTAAACTAGAACCGACCGTTCAAAAAGAATTGAATAAACTCCTAAGTGATAAAATAATATTTTCTGTTAGGCACACTCAATGGGTATCCAACCTTGTTCCAGTTCGGAAGAAAAACGGGGAAATTCGACTTTGCATCGATTTCTGAAACCTCAACAAAGCGTCTGACAAAGACAACTATCCTGTCCCACCCATGGAATGGATCCTGCAACAGGTATTTGGTTCCGAGAGGCTATCTTTATTGGATGGTTTCTCCGAATACAACCAAGTCCTGATGGCTCTGCCAGACTAGCTCAAAACTACCTTCCATACCCCGTGACGCACTTATGCTTATCGCAAAATGCCTTTTGGATTGATTAATGCTGGTGCTACCTTTCAGAGAGCAATGGACATTGCTTTTCGAGGCTTAATCAATCACTCCATTGTAGTTTACTTAGATGATGTGACCGTGTATTCTAAAAACAAAGATGATAATCTAGCTCACTTACGAGCCGTTCTACTACGATGTCGTAAATACGGCATATCCTTGAACCCCAAGAAGTCCATGTTCACAGTAGAAAAGGGTAAACTCCTAGGATTCATTGTGTCTAGTGATGGGATGATTATTGACCCCGAGAGGACTCAAGTCATCGCTAAACTTCCCCCTCCCACATCCAAGAAATCCATGCAGTCTTTCTTAGGCCAGATTAATTTCGTGAGAAGATTTGTACCCAGTTTTTCCGAAATGGTCAGGCCTCTACAGAACCTAATTAAGAAAGACACCCATTACCACTGGGGACCCACAGAAAATCAATCTTTTAATGCCATAAAGAAGGCCATAATAGACTCTCCATCTCTCGATTTCTCTCAAGACTTTACACTCTATACTTTTGCCTCTGATCGTTCCTATGCCGCAGTCCTAACTCAGAAGAATTCCGAGAATAATGAAGTACCCATCGCCTTTATGAGCTCTGTTATAAAAGGTGCTGAACTTAACTACCCAGCGGTTGATCGGCAAGCCTACGCTGTTTTCAAAGCAGTTAAGCATTTTCGGTCCTATCTTTTGAAGTCAAGGATGAAAGTCATTGTCCCCTACCCTGCCGTAAGGAACTTGTTAGTGCAAAAAGAGTTAGGAGAGAAAAGAGCCAACTGGGTCACCTCCTTGCAGGAGTATGACTTAGAGATCACCCGAGCATAGATCGTGAGAGGCCAAGGGTTGTGTAAATTGGTTGTTGATTTGGAAATAGAACGTCAAGAAGAGAGTGATACGTCAAACCTAGAACAACGCGATCAAAGTTTAATTTGTTGCACACAAAACCTCGTAAGTCCTTGGTACGACGATATTAGATTTTGTCTTGAACATGGATCAGCACCCCGTCACCTTGACCCCGCCAAAAGAAGAGTGTTGAGACTAAAGTCTGCCTCCTTTCATCTAGTTAACGGTATATTGTTTCGTCATAATTCTGATGGCGTATTGATGCGCTGTCTCGAAAAAGACGAAGCAGAAAAAGTCTTGCTTGAGTTGCATGAAGGAGAAGCTGGTGGTCACTTCGGTGGCGACACCACTGCTCATAAGGTTTTAAGAGCTGGTTACTACTGGCCCACACTTTTTAGAGACGCCCATGCCTTGTTTCGTAAATGTATCATCTGTCAGAAAGCATCAGGGCAATTGCAAAAACTAGCCTTCCCCTTGCAACCCGTCTCAGTAGATTCTCCTTTCCAGCAATGGGGCCTTGATATCATAGGTCCTATTAACCCTCCATCCTCACAACAGAACAAGTATATTGTGACAGCCACAGAATACTTTACTCGTTGGTCTGAAGCTGCTGCGCTAAAAACCATTAACACCAGTCAGGTTATCGCTTTTCTAAACTCGAATGTTATCACTCGTTTCGGTATCCCTGATTGTTTAGTCTTTGACAATGCTTCATACTTTTCTTCTCTTGAGATGAGCGGGTTTGCTTTGGAAAAAGGAATAAATATGAAGTATTCTGCTAGTTACTATCCCCAGGGCAACGGCTTAGTAGAATCAACCAACAAGAACTTGATCAAAATTATCAAGAGAACCGTGGCTGAAAATCACAAGAACTGGCACAATGCACTGCTGAACGCACTGTGGGCTGATAGGGTGACACCCAAATCCGCTATAGGTGACTCCCCCTTTTTTGTCGTTTATAGCAGAGAAGCCATTCTGCCACCTCACATTCTTCTTCCTTCACTTCAGTTGTCACAAAAGGTCCAAGAAGAAGATTATCCCCCTTTAGAAAACCGAATTAACGCTTTGATGAAGTTAGAAGAAGTAAGAGCCCTAGCTAAGCGNAATAGGTGACTCCCCCTTTTTTGTCGTTTATAGCAGAGAAGCCATTCTGCCACCTCACATTCTTCTTCCTTCACTTCAGTTGTCACAAAAGGTCCAAGAAGAAGATTATCCCCCTTTAGAAAACCGAATTAACGCTTTGATGAAGTTAGAAGAAGTAAGAGCCCTAGCTAAGCGTAAGTTAGATCAACATCAACAATTGATAAAAAGCTGGTTCGATTCTAATTCTTCTTCTGATAGGAATTTTGAAGTAGGCGATCTCGTCTTGAAGTGGGACAAACCACACAAAGGAAAGGGTGAGCACACCAAGTTTCAAAACTTATGGCTTGGGCCATTCTTAATTGCCGAAAAGTTGGGTCCTAGTTCCTTTCGATTACAGAATCTTGAAGGGCATCTTGACACCTATCCGGTGAATGGCCATGCCCTGAAAAAGATACTTTGCTTGATAATTACCCTTGTATATTATGTAAATATTTTGTTTGCTTTCTGTTTTGGTTTTGATTTGAATTGATCAGTTTTTGCTTTTTTTGAAAAATACGCATACTTTTTCACTGAGACATTCAAACAAAGACCATAGAAAAATTTCTTCACTGAAATAACTTCTGAAAGTTTGTACAAACATCAATGATATATTGCTAAAATGATATCTATGTTGGAAAATTTTGTGTTTGAAAGAATTTTACTGATTTCAATCTCTGAGCAAAGTTTGTCATGATCATCTATTATCTTTTTACACTGTCCCTTTTCCATAAAGGAATGACTCAAAAAATGTCTCCCTGTCATAGGAAGTCGTTTTTATAAATAAAACATTTCTGGAACTGAATAAAGGACGGTGCTAAAAATTCTGATGAGGTCTGAAAAAATATGTTAAAATATCAAGACTTTCAGCGTCACCCCGCTCAGCTATATATCTACAAAAGAAAAACAAAATAAAATTATTAATAAGAGCTACGGGAAGTGCTTGTAAACCCGCCGGGATACTGAACAGGTCTGCTGGTAGCGGGTAAATGCAAGCATGGTGCCAAGACAACTTCGTCGGGGTACTAAATAGGCCCGCTGGTAGTGAAGCAATGTCGGGTACATGAAAATCTGTAAAAAATATGAGAAACCTCTTTAATGTCCTTTATTCTGATCTAGAACTTCTTGACAGGATACAGATGTCAAAGTGGGTTAAATGGCAACCCTGTCGAGGCTATGGACGCCTGCTAGCAGCAGTGGCCATGCCAATAGTATCAAAGATTTTATCTTTAAAATCGTGACTTGCTGATCTTAAGACTGTTATTGGTTTTCATCTTTTAAAACACTGCTGAAAAAAGAAAAAATGATCAGTGGTGATGTTAGTACGATTTTCTGGTTGTTATTTTGAGTTGAGATCTTTTTCCTGTCCTAATCTGAATTTGTACTTTTGCAGAGATAACTGCTTCTCCCAGTGTGTCGCCATTGTTGGCAGCCAATAATATTTTTTCTATTAACCTATAAGTTGCCTACACCTATGTCTTTCGAACTTCAAATTTTCGTCGCATTTTTCAAATAGACGATATTTTCATTTCTTGCGACACTTGCAAATTTGTTTCTATTAAGTTTTCACGACTGTAAGCGTGAAAACTTCTCCTTTCAAGGTCATATTTCGATCACTATCTGAACTGTCGTTATCCTTTTATTGATATTTTGAATGACACTTACCTTTGGTTTATCGTTATGTGGCTGAAAGGATTTTCGAACTATGCCTATTTGGACATTCTTATATTTGCATAACTTGATTTTACTTATGAGGCATTGAGCATATAGATTTATATTTTTGTGACTTGCCTAGTCATTGAATTGCATAGGGGTCATGGTTTATTTTTGTTTTTATATATATAATGTGATCCTTATGATAAACTTTTTATGGCTCTTGGCTTGTCAATTTTATGAGTATCGATTGGCACAATGGTTTAAAACTTCTGATTAAACATTTATACAATGACGCATGGTTAACATTTGGGTTTGATTTTACGTTCAATGACATTGGTTTGAAAAACTATAGTTAATGGCGCATTGGCATATCATTCACCGTTTGATTCTTTGGTTGGCAAACGATTGGTTTTGAACTATGCTATGATTGTTTGAATAGAGGTCGAACTTGGTGGTTGTACTTTGCCATAACTATTATGCATGGCGGTGAATAACTCCACCACCCTCGCATGCGCACATTAATGCATTCCCCCTTTGATCGTTCATTGTTGTTAGACCAAATGACTCTGCTCTTGTGCATTGGTAAATTCGAACCAAACCCTTACCATGTGCTCGCACCATGGCCCCAGTCATCCGAGCTGAACCCAATGGGAGCTAGGCCCTATTGATGTTCAACAGTGCCCGCAATGACCTCAAGGAAATTGGGTGGCTTTCATTTGTACAAATATTCGAGGGTTTTAACCTCTGCGTAGCTCGACAATTTGCTTTGACCTTTGATGGCTGTCGAGCCAAGGTCGACGATGTTCAATTGGAAATTGATGAACAGTTTCTCAATTTGGCTACGGGTTTGCCTGCCACAGGACAACAATGGTCCAAGAATTGAAAAGTAGAGGAGGTCCCATGGACACTGCTCTTCCAGTCATGAAAAATCACCTCCTGTGATAAAGGTTTTCCAGTAACGATGCTTAAAAAACGTTGGCATGATTTATTGATGATAATCAAACAGTTTATCACCTGTGAAGGTCGGTACGGGTTTTTTTTCTTACACCACCTTCGTTTTCTTATGGTTTTTATGGGTTATGAGCTCAATATGCCCTATTATTTACATAGAAGCCTGTTTAAAATGTCAAAGAAATACAAAAGGAACTAGGTTGATAGTATCCTTTTTCATTATGGGCTAGTTAAGATTATTGTGGTCTACCATTTGAGTCTACGTGGAGATTGTTGGAGCAGTTTCATGGCTCGCAATGATTTTGAGGATTCGAACCCTCCACAGGTTGACAAACCTGTGGTGAGCGAGGACAAGGTTGTACCCCCAGTACCCTACAACATCCTACTACCTAAACCCTTGCCCAACTCACCTATCGACCTACCCCACTTTGTGACTAAGGGTGTTGAGACTGTTAAGCCTTTGGGCAAGAAGCCCAAAGCGAAACCCACTATAAATGCCAAAGGCAAAAATAATGCCCATTTAATTTCGCGAATGGAAAGAAATAAGCCAAAACCTCCTGTCGATCCAAAACCTATCGTGTTGAGTGAGGACTCTAATTCAGAAGTGGAGCGTTTCTTGGCTAGTGAATACCCCCTATTCACAAGGTTTGTGTGCCGAACCCTCGTATGACTTTGTGACAAACCTACCCACTTGCCTACAGGACGACCCTAACTACCCAGGCATTAAGCTGCCTTGTGAAGCCCCCGGTCATTCATCCAAACCCTCTCCTGCTATGTCTAAACCTACAGTGCCACCTTGTGATCAATGCAGCTCGTGGTTAGAAAGATATTACCTTGATGTTTCAATTCTACAGTCAAGAATTCACTCTTTGGAGTACCAGGTTGCACTTCTTACCAGTCAAAAGGCTAAGCTGCAAGCCACTGATAAGAAACAAAGGACGACAGGCTCCATCTTGTTTAAAAATGTGGAATCAGCCACAATGGTCGTGAATTCTAAGTTGGCATAATTTGAGCAGCCTCACACAGGTATGTTTCGATATCGCTTGTTTATATAATGAATTCGAATTCTTTTTGAATAAGCTCTGTTTACAACATTGATTGGTTCTGTCACATTGTATGTATTCTATACATAGCTTTGCGTTGATTAATGGAAGTTTGTTTTCCCAGTTTAGCTTTTCATGGATTGTCATCGATTTGATTGATCTTGGTGTGGATTTAATTTGTTTGATTTAGTTAAAATGGATGCTCTGCTATCAATTGAAGTTGTTTGTATCTATTCTAGACATGAGTCGTTTCTCATATTTCAATTTTAAACACAATCACATTTCGATTCGATTTGGTTATAATGCATACACTATGATTGGCAATAGTTTTGATATGGTTAATTGTTATGGTTTTATGTCCCATATGACCTTTGAGCAACATGAATACAATTCGGATTATTTTCAATGTGATTCTGTACAAATTCACCCAAATCGTGAATAGATTTAATTCATAACAACCATGCTATAAACTCAGCGGTTAATTCGCATTGGTTTGCTATTAGCTCCACCATGTTATCAGTCAGATTCATATTGCAATGAATATGTTGTTTGAATTTGATTCGTAGAACGAGTTTGACTATATCCAGATTCACGATCTATTTCCATATTAAACTCAGTCATGATTTGTTTTGATTATTTGCCCAGTTTTCAATTATAACTTCTGTTGATTCTATTAAGATTGCGATCACAATTAATCGATCTTGTCTGTTGACTTTGCAAGGATCAATCACAAATTTGGTTGGGTTGATGTTGTTACATATGATTTCGTTTACACATAATCAAAACAATTTTTCCATCTGTGTATTTGATTAAACGATGTGAATATTTTGCTATTTTATTATAACTATAACGAGTGGAAAATGGTTGTGTTGGATTAGATCGTATCACATACGATATAACTCATTATCGAGTTCATTTGGATATGAAACAGTCTTGTCACTGTTTGACCCGATTTTATGGTAACAGAGAAACAGAGTATTCTTACCCCTGTTTTCGATTGAATCACTTTTGATTATGTTTAATGTTGAAAGATAAAGTCATTTGAATCTTGAGTGATTCGTTTTAAATGATCATTGGAAGATAATTGGATTTGGTTCTTTCAAAAGATTTGATTTGATTTCAATTCTGATCCTGTACATTATTTTAGACTAGCTACAGAATCAGATGATTTTGTAGCTAAGTCTGTAAGTGTAGTGTCACCATGGCCGAGCCCCGTTACAAATCATGTTATATGCAAAGAATTGTAAATATGTTCTATAGGCTGGTGAGCCAAGTTTTGTATAAGCTGTAGGCTTATGAGTTTTGTTAGGCCAGGGAGCCTAAGAGTTGAAGGCTAGGAGCCTGTTGATGTACTCGTATGTATGCAGGTCAATTAATA
>JASDQU010307167.1:101073-111511 GCA_032191745.1 Picea mariana
TAATAATGGATAACAGGTTGTGGTCTACTACAACCAGCTTATCAAATTCAGTGAAATCGTGTTTAGGAATCCCCTAGTGACAAGCCCTAGGAGTTTTGTACCAACTGGGCCAAAAACTGTGTGGTTTTCAGTTTTAAAACATTGATAGATAAGCAACAAATTTCACTATTTTCAGTAATCATTTTGCCCTATTTTCTGCTGAATAAAATCTGGGGAAGAAAATTGCAGAACTGTTAAATAACACTTCAAGCTTCTATTTATCCTGGATGTTTGGCATCCATTAATCGATCTATGGCTTGGCCAGGTTGAATTTTGTCATGATTTCAATTTCACCCAAGTAGATTTAATTTGCAAAGGTTGTTAGTAACGGTTGATCCAAAATCTTTTGGATCATAGAAATGTTAAAGTAAATTTTTTGTCATGTTAAAATATATTAATTGATTCCCAGTATCATTTTTCTTAATATCCAATCTCAATAAAATCCAATCTCAATGAAAGGTAACAAGAACAATCATCATCAACAAAATTAGAACATAAGATATATGCCTAATTACTTGATTGCAGAAGCGAGCCAATTAAGAGCCTCGTGAAGGCCATCTCCTGTTTTTCCACTGCAGCTTTGCAGGTGCCATTTCCTGCCGTTGAGATTACTGAGACCAAGTCTTTCTGTTGCTTCACTTGCATTCATTGCTGTTGGAAGGTCGTTCTTATTCGCCAAAACCAAAAGCTTCACATTGCTCAATTCTGGATCACTGATCAGACTGTCTAATTCCTGCTTGGCCTTCTTAAGTCTTTCTTTGTCACAACTATCTATGACAAAGATGAGTCCCTGATCCACAACAACACTTTGAAAGTCATGACATAAAAGTGACTCTGCTGTTGACATGAACATCTCTATTAATGGATCAAACTGTCCACATAAATTTATTTTATTTATGAATTTAACAAGTGCTTAGAGATCAGGAAACTCAGTGCAAACATTTTACTATAATGATTCCACTGTTGATCTGGACATCTCTATTAATTGATCAAACTGTCCACATAAATTTATTTAATGCTTAGAGATCGAGAAACTCAGTGCAAACCATTTTACTTTTGGATTTATTGAGTGCCCAGAGATTGAAAAAGTGGGGGCTTAATACATCCGGGATAAAGATGCATCTGTGCTCATTAATATAATCCATTCACATGGATAAAAGCATTCAAAAAATGCAGACATATCTGAACCTCATGTGGATAAAAGCATTCAAAACAAATGCAGACATCTCTGAACCTGGGTTGTAGAGTACCTTGCGTTTCTCAATAAAATTTTATCCYAATTCCCCTTTGGGCTTATTCAGCCCAAAAAAAAGGATAATGAATTCTAAACAATTAGAATATTATTAACCTACGGAATTATAAAAYTGGTTTYAGTACCTGAGCATTCACCATATATTGCCTCCACAGATGGCGGATCTTGTCTTGACCGCCTACATCCCATACTGTAAAGTTCAAGTTCTTAAACTTGACTGTCTCTACATTGAAACCTATCGTGGGCACAGTTCTCACATACTCACCGAGCCTCAGCTTGTACAAAATAGTTGTTTTACCTTATTTTAACCAGATCCACAATCTTAAGGTCAGTGTCTACAGATTGTGATTTCTCATCATCAAATTAACAGCAGAATAAATGTCTGTTGATTACAAAGCCTCCCCCATCATTTACAACAAAATTCAACACATCTAAGATAAATTACAGAACCTAACATCTTTTCTCAGTACCAAAGAATGGATCTATTAGCTAAATTAGAAGGAAAAATCAGATAATGAATTCAAGTAGTGTACCTGCTCCGTCTAATCCTACCATCAGTATCCGAACCTCCTTGTGTCCGCAAGATATGAAATTCGCCAATGCCTTAGCTGCTGCGTTTCCCATGATATTCGTTGGTACTGTTTATCTCCGCTAATTCTGCATGGATATCGCCTTATCATGGGAAAACCAGTACCAAAATATTCACGGGCCTCTACTGCATCCAGTCCTTCAATTGATTAATGCGCCATGTTTATAGCAGTAATCTTAATCAGATCACAATCGGTCAAGGATCTGAAAAAAGGGGTTTCAAAGGACGATTCCAACACATTTCTCGTCTGTTAGTAACAATACTTCTAGAAGAATAGAGACTCTTGTCATATGATATAAGCAGAAAGCCTCAAAATATGTACTTCGTATATTTTGTTTAGTACCAGACAAAGTGAATAAATATCCATTTCACTCCATTGATGCCAATAAATATCATAACCAGCTACAGTATTCCCCTTGCCCTCTTTGCAGCCTTGTTTGAAACTGTTATCATATCATGTCATGAGTCCATTGACAGTCCAAAAAGTGCATAGGAGAACCCATCACATCTTATTAGGTAGGGAGGGATCAGAACTGGGTGTAAATGCAATAGTTATATGGATAACCCAGGGTAAATGTGAGGAGCCTGGGCAGTAGATGAACCATACATACACGGCACTGTTAAAGGCAACCATTGCATGGCATCAGAATTTTCTGTTTACTATTTTTATCAATGTGGGGCATGCAAATATGAAATGGAGTGAACTTACAACATATAACTGTATGAAACTCTTTGTTTACACTGAACTMATTTGTGAGTAAGCATGGTATTTACAGAAGTAATAAAAAGATGAAGAATAATAATTAGAAATATTAATAAAAAGATAGAGAGATCTCACTGTTTGGAATTGTTTGTTTACAGTAAAGTCATTGTGTGTCACCATAGTTTTCCATTTTGRAAGTATTAATAATTAGAAGTTATAAATAAATAAAGCATAATAATTATAATTATTAATAGAAGATAAAGATTACGCTATCGTTAAGTAAAGTAGTTGAGTGTTTTGAGGGGTTGGTTTGAATAATTAAATACTATGTAAAAGTTAATTTATATTCATTTAAATTAATCTAATTTATTGAATATGAATTATATTTATTTAAGGAAAATAAAAAGTTATGTCAATTGTGTTTAGTTCTGGTTGTTGGAATAAAGGATCGTTATCTTTTTTATTTAGATTGAATTTTCATAAGTGATATGTTGAGATATTAACATGTATATTATTGTAATGACTTCTATTTTGGTTGTTCATCAATTTTATGTCAGGAAGATTCTAAAATTTATCTTAAACCTGAAAAAAAAAGAAAAAGTAATTCCAAAAATTCATATACCATATTAATTTCCATGTCCATATTACCATACCAAACTGCATAAAATAATTTGAGTAACTACACAACTCAGAAGGGGAGCATGATAAAGCCTATCAGAATTTGAAGCATATTTGAAAGAWCCATTTACAGTCTATCAGATTTTGAAGCATATTTGAAACATCCATTTACAGTTACCAACCCAGASATTTGAGGGCAGTCAAATTACATTCAATTTACTATATAACAAGTGAATTGCATAGCAAACTTGTTGCATACAGAAAAGGGAAAGTCTCTACAGTCCCGATAGAGCTTACGTAAGTGCAGACGTAATCTTTATTACTTTTCAAAAAGCCAATTATTTGTCTGGTCATATTTTAACGTGTAAACAGATTCCCTGCACTGCCTTTTTTTTTTTATTATATCGTTATATAGATCGGAGGGTTGATAAAAGAATCCTCCCTTTTGGCCATATATTTTGGCATGATTAAGTTGAAAATCATAGCTTGCCTTATGGTTTTACCTTATTCATGGTTCTGCTCATGCGCTTTGAAGGTCTCTGACTTGAACCAGAGCTTTAAAAAAAACTTAAATCACACCCAACAATCAGAATTATGATTTTACACGCCCAATCAATCCATTAAACGTTAAACTAAAACGTTCTTTCTAAAGGCATTTTCCTAGTAACCCTATCAACTTGAGGATTTCATGTGGCTTCTCTATCCATCCAGAAAAAACAATTTCAATCTGAGCAACTGATCAATAAAAATATAGTTTTTATTTATTTGTTATCGAGAGTGGTATTGTTTTGTTTTTTTTCTAACTTTTGTTTCTTAAATCCAGAATCACAATTTTGTTTCTTAAATCCAGAATCACAATTTAAAACTGAAATTTAAAGTTTTACATGATTTTTATATCGATCCAAAAAACCAATTACCAATTGTAATGTTTACAATCTAGAATGAAGGTTTTCATAGTTAATCATATTGCTTCTTGAGTTTTCTGGAATCAAACTGTGTAAAAAGTTTTGAGTGGAAACTTCATCCATCATCAGTCACAAATGAAGATTAAGCGTGGAAAAAGAATGCCAGGAAATAAAAAATAAATAAAATAAGTGGAGTGAAATGAGCAATGGAGTGTTCACTCTAAACATTATACCTTCCAAAACTTCTTATACAATTTAATTCCAAAAAACTCAATACCTTTCAAAACTTCTTATACAATTTAATTCCAAAAAACTACAGTACTAAAATTATTTTTATTTATGAATGGTTCAAAATGCAATTGAGATGCCACACTGCAAACTTTGCCCATAGCTTCACAGTGGCTTCTGAGTGGGTCCAATGCCTACAAATTGCAATAAAATTAAAAGCAAAACATTTGAAAAACACAAGAGAATTGCACAATAGTATCTGTCGGATATGTGACCACAGACCGTTCTCTCGCTCTGCCGTCTTGTCAATCCAAACATGTGAAGAGCATTTCGCTATTGCGGAGGAAAGGACGGTGCAGCGCATCCCTCGTTAAAAGGCAACAAAGGACGGACACCAGCACGACATGAAGATTCTTCATGCTCTTTATCAGCTGTCAGTATACTTTTCTTAGCAGGCCGCCTGCGTCGAAATTTAGCTTTATTATTCTAAAATATCTAATCCTTGTCAAACCAGTGTTGCATTGCTCGAAAGTGGCTTACACGTTCCTTTTCCATGATCCCGTGCATTCAAAATAGTATGAAAACCAATGATCGAAAGGCAGAATAAACTAGTATAGATAGATCTTATCTCAGGGTTACGGATTTATTATTATTAATTACATACAGAATAAGAAAAAGGAATTGAGTATGAAAGATCTTTGGTTTAACTTTAATAATAATAATAGTAATTTAATTTTAAAGTCACAACATCAAATTGGTGTATGAGATCTCTGTTTGTGGAACAAGGGACCCTCTCAGTACAGTTATTTGACTGTTAAAATTTATGAACATACTCTACTCCTCTCTAGATTTGAATCTATGATATTGAAATTTTTTTTAAGATAATCAGTAAATATTTTAATTCAAATAAAAGAAAAATCAGATAAGAATTTTTTTTATGAAAATATTATATATTGAAATTATAAATTATATTTAGAGATTTTAAAGATTATTAAAAATATTTGTATAGAATAAAAAAATTAATCTTTATTTTATTAAAATAAATTTTACATTCTTCACTTAAACATAATATACATATTGCATTTAGGAAAATATAGATGCATATTACAAAATTAAAATTGCTTAATAAAAAAACACAGCATAGATAATTATGAGTATTGGATCTCCAAAATATTCTTATTATTCTTGATTGAAAAAATAATTAGAGAATGGAAGAGCAAGTACAAAAATGAGTATTGATCTCATTATTTAAATAATGAGAGAATGGAGCAACCCTCAATAGAAGTCGTTACCATTAGTTGAACATTTTGGTCATTTTAGTTTGATTGTGATATATTTACATTCTTCTAAGTTAGTTTATAAGATAAAAATTACATAATTAATGTACATGTTATTTATGGTCTTTTAAGAAATAATTTTCAATCTTTCTTATTTTCTCCTTCTTCATTTAACTTTGTGTTACTTTCTTGTAGGAGTCACACTAACTAACTTTGAGATCATGATTCTTAGAAGGAACTAATTCCTTATTTGAATAAGAGGTATCTATCTCACGATGTATTTTCATTCCACCTAGTGGGACTTCAACTACCATGACCTCCCTATATGGATATCCATCTGTTTTACATTCACTTGCTAATTTCCCTCATTTTGAATGTCAGTATTAGATTCATTCCACCTAATGTGACTTCCACTAAACTAACCTCCCTCAATGAAGAAATCCTTCATTTTGAATGTCAGTATTAGATTCATTCCACCTAATGTGACTTCCACTAACATGACCTCCCTCAATCAAGAAATCCTTGTATTCCTTTGTTTTACATTTAATTGTTAATTTCCCTCATTCATTATTAGATTATTGATTTACCTAATTCTAATCAATGTGAGGCTCAATTTCTTTGGAAAATTCCATCTATTTGGTTTTGATTTGGTCCCTTTTTCATGAGAAGATGAGATCTAGCATATGTCCTAGAAAATAACAAACAATACACATGAATAGCCTATTCTCATAATCCAAGACTTGTGTGTATTTACACATATATGTACATAAACCCACTACAAGTTTCTCAAAATATGATATTATGTAAGTGCCCAAAATATTTTCATTATCCTCAAAAGCTAATAAACACCATAAATATAATGGTAAATTAGGAGAAGGAACCCAAACTAACATTTTAATAATGGACATAGTGTTAGGATCAAAATGTCAAACCAAAAAGTTATAAAAAGTCCTCCACTTCCCCATAACCAAAGATCATCCTCAAACACCAATAATCAAATCAAAATTTATAAATTTGTTTGATTTCATATTAAATTTCAACAAAAAAAAAATTTGAATTATCAAATTTTGGTGTGTTGTCTAAGTTTTGACATTTTTAACAGCAATATAAATTTGAGCGATCCAACAATTTCTTGCCAAATTTAAAGGGAAATTAAACAAATAATATTAAAAAACAAAGTGTCTGTTTGTTTTTTATCTTCTTTGTAAAAAAACAAAGTGTCTGTTTGTTTTTTATCTTCTTTGTAAAAAACAAACAAACACTTTGGACCACATCGATTTAAAATTCTTGGACGATCCAACAATTTCTTGCCAAATTTAAAGGGAAATTAAACAAATAATATTAAAAAACAAAGTTTCTGTTTGTTTTTTATCTTCTTTCTAAAAAACAAACAGAAACTTTGGACCACATCTATTTAAAATTCTTAAAAATGGGGTCATTAGCAACATATCGAGGAGTTGAATTAGGTATCAGGGGTTTGAACAAGTAGTTGAAGGTGGCAAGTTGACTGAACTAATTGTTGATAGTGTGTAAGTTGGCGTGAAGTCAACTGCACTAATTGTCGACTATGTCTGAAGTTGGCGTGATGCCGAGTCCCTATTGAGGATTTTGTTCCCCATTTCAAATTATCTTCTCCCACACAAATTTCATATTCCATCCTGCTAGATTCTAAAACTTATCCTGTCATCTTTTGCAAAAGTAGCTCGAACAAAAAAAAGTCATATATCAGAGAATAATACAGTTCAATATATCCACTGAAATACAGGAACACAGCTTTGGGTAAAATATATTAAATTACGAATTGAAAGCAAACCAAAGGAATTTGGTGAAAGACAAAGTGAATTATTGTTTGAGTGAGAACAAAGCAAAGATGGGATATGCAAATAATGAGCCATCATAAGATATCGTGCTCCAATTATGTCTTTGTTGAATCCCTGTTTAACCACTTATTTTATGTTCTTCTGCCCTCAATGAAATCCACTTTTGCGAGTCTACAATCTCTGAATGTTAAATACCGGTGACCAGAATCGAGTTCTTCCACGTTATTCATTACTGCTCTGTACTTCGAATATTTTAACAGCAATATATGTCACTAATTGAACTCATTCATAGCATCCCATTATGTGCTTTATGAGATATTTGAAAGCGTTCTTGTGGTAATCTTCATCATGAGAACCATGTGATATGTTGATTTTTTAATTAAGTGGCAGACACTACTCAACTCAACTCAGTTCCCTTGCTCAACTATGTAATGTAAATGCGGTTGTTGTACATCAAAAGCTTTGATTTGAAACCTCCTTTTGCCTCATGTCCGGGGTGTTTTTGGTGTTTTTTAATCCCTCTGCTATTTAATAGAATCAATGTTAAAAATAAATCTTACACTAGGATAAGAGAGTTATTAAAAMAATTTAACATGAAATCATGGTGCAAAAGCTTGTGAAAGGTTAAGCTTGAAGGGCTGTGCCATCTTTATCTGGATTGCATATTCTGTGTATCCAGTGGTCATGGAAAAAAGTCAACGAAAAGTCAACAATTAACTTTGCTTCCCACCATAAATGTGATTAAGGTGGTCTCATTCCTCCTTCACACTTTTCTCAACATGCAATCAGCAGCCAGGGTCTCTATTAATTCTTATTGTCTCACCCCTTATTCTATTGACTCCCCTCAAAGGCATTGTTAATAAGGATATAGGAAGGAAATTTTTCCCACATGACGGATGTATAGGAAGCTTGTGAGAATAAATATGGCCAAAGCAAAGGAAGAAAACGGAGATGGGAAGTTTAGACTAGCTTTGGTCCTCCATCTAAGTTTGATTAATCTTGCTAGGTGTCTTCTTTTTATGTGAGGGTGTTTATTCATGGTACAATGTCATATTCGATGTTGTATTATCTACAATCTAAAGAAGGTCTAAAGCACCATGCAAGGAATGTAGAAGAGATCATATTCAATGTTGTATTATCTACAATTTAAAGAAGGTCTAAAGCACCATGAAAGGAATGTAGAGGAGGCCAGTAAAATTGTGGTTTCCTCATTTAAACAACAAAATACATTTGTTTTTCTGTGAGGGTGTTTATTCATGGTATAATGTCATATTCGATGTTGTATTATCTACAATCTAAAGAAGGTCTAAAGCACCATGAAAGGAATGTAGAGGAGGCCAGTAAAATTGTGGTTTCCTCATTTAAACAACAAAATACATGAAAGGAGGAATTAGATACCCAATTAAAAGAAAAGAAGAGGGTATAAGATTAGTATGCCATTAAAGCAAGCAAGTACATTCTCAATTTGAGAGAATGGAAAGTATAAACATGAGTTTCCATGACTATTCATTAAAGGAAGTAAGTAAGTTTCCATGACTAACCATTAAAGGAAGTAAGTAAAGATGACCTCTAGCGTAGCAACGTTGCAATCCCTATTTTGATGAATGGTGGATCATCTTCATCACCCCTCGCCAATTTTAATGCCTCCCATGCCCAACGTCATGAACATTTCTATCAATTTAGCCTCAAGCGACCTACCTAGAACTTCTATTGAAGTAACAAATGTCATCCACCTAGCGCATGTAGTGAGAGTTTCACTGAACCATTCAACTACCTCTTTCACTAAGGAAATGGAATAAAAAGGAACACTAACACAAGTGGACTTGAACATTGCTTCCCACACCAGGCTTAGTTAAATTTCTAGTTCTACTTTTCTAATATGTATTGTCTCTTTATGTTTCTTTTAGGCCAATTTATTAGACAACATACCTACACATCAATAGCTAAATGATTTTAGGAAAATAAATGTAAGTATTTTGGATAGAGCATGTACACAATCAGAACTAAAGGCATGGCTTCTATGCCTACCTCCTATAAATCTAGCTACTATATCTTTTTTAGTATAAATATTTAATCATTAATATGAGAAAAAACAAGTGAAAATGCTTTCCAAATTTCATCACTATACCAATGAATAAGAAGTGAAATATTTAATATATGAAAAAAAAATAATTTTTTATCCAAATCTTAGAAAATCATTTTCGAAATACACTTTTTATCTAAATCTTGAAAAATCATTTTCCCACATTTCAAAAGATTGTGTGTGATGGTTTGGATTTCTTTTTCATAAAATATCTTAAATTGAGAGAAGTGAAACACAATAGTTACCGACTACCATCAACTCATCTTGATTTTGTATATATTCAACATCAAAATGATACTTTATTTTGTATATATTCAACATCAAAATGATACAATAGTACAACCAAAAGTAATATTTAAATTTTAAATATTTATTAATTCACTTTTTATATTTGATATAATCAATACTAAAATCAATAGATATTTATTTTTTATTATGAATTGGTTAAATTATTGAAAAAATAAAACAAATCTATGTTATCATTTTCTCATATTTATCTTTTAAAATTAATATTAATTATCTTTTTTTTTAATTTATATTTAATTTTTAATTAACCTCTCAAATTGATGTATGAGACTCACTCCACCTAGTTTTGAGTGGTAAAGTCTACCAAAGTATAAATACCTTATCTTTATTCTAACTTGTGACCTCTTAAAATAAAATTTTATTTTTACTACAAAATAAATTAAAATACAATGTCATTTTTTTTTTTGTCTAAACTATTGGGAAATCATGGAAGCAATCATTTAGCAGAATAAAGATACTATTAAAAAAACGTCAAATCAAAATTTAAGGAAAAAATGTGGTGTGATAAAGAGTTAGAGGAAAAAAGAAAATTAAGGTATTATAAAGATGTAATCAACCCTAATCTAGAAGATCAAAATTATCTATCTGTTTTGCCAAGTGTAAAGAAAAAAATAAGCA
>JASDQU010307167.1:127541-158115 GCA_032191745.1 Picea mariana
AAAAAAAAAAAAAAAAAATGAGATGTTGGCCAAGAAGAGGCAAGCAATCAATATGTATTTCGTTATTTGTTATGTTTTTCAAAGCTACTGAACTTTTAGGTGTTTTTTTTAAGCTAGCTACCTGCAAGAAAACATAGGATGTAATAATTATAGTCTGTAGCAAACTCTCTTGGATAGTGTCGGAGAGCTATTTATTTTGTCAAAAAACTTCTAAACCAACCTTTTTGTAAAATTATTGTTAGCTTGACTACAATGCTTTTTTAATATAATATTCCTCTATTTCAATTGTTTTTAAGTGTTCTATATATTATAAAAAATTTTCAAAATAAATATATTTTTTAATTTTATTTTTTTAAATGTGATTTTTTTATATAAACAATATAATTGGTGATGATGATTAATTTCCACTCAAACCAACAAATAATATTTATAATCTTTTATTCAAATAAAAATATACATATTAATAATTTATAATCGTTATAAATAAAATAAAAATATTAACCATTTATAAACATTATAAATAAAATAAAATATTAAATATTTACTCTTATTTATTGAAATGATGAGTAACAAAGATAAAAATTAAATTGTGTACACCTTCATCTCACCACTCTTTCAATGATCAAAGTATGCACTTTGTATACACAACCATGTAACATTTATAAATAATATTATAAAAATATAATAATTATGACTAAATTAAATTTGAACACACTTTTTAATTAAAATTTTTGCACTAATTTTAATGGTAAATATCACACGATAAAACATTTTAAAGAATAAAATATTTTTGAAACTTTTTCAACACTTTTTAAACTATTTTTATTTATAAATACCACAACATAAAATTTAAATAAATAAAAAACACACACTTTTTACATTATTTTTAATTATAAAACCACAACATATAATATTTTTTTTAACTATTTTATTTATAATATCACAATATTAAAAAATTGATGATGATGATGATTAACGTCCATTAAGATCGAATTGGTCTATCGAACCTTAAGAGGGTAAGTGATTACTTGTGATTTTTTAGAATTTTGTTTTTGTGCTCGAAAAGAATTAACAGAAGCTTTCTAAGATCACCATAGTTTTGTTCAGTTAAGAGGTTAGGAAGGTTGGTAGTGTGACAAATATTTTGAAAATGAGATCTAATGTGGGTATAGGCTGGACAATCTAACAGAAAGTGTTTTTCATCTTCAACCTTCTTACTGTCACAAAGGTGACACACTCTTTCATCCCATGGCGTTTTAGGAATTGACCAATGCCCAGTTTCACTATGGAGCTCGTGAGAATTTGTTCTTATCTTAGCAATGCTTGTTTTTTTCTTTACACTCATCAAAACAGATAGATAATTTTGATCTTCTAGGTTAGGGTTGATTACATCCTTATAATACCTTAACTTTCTTTGTTCCTCTAACTCTTTATCGCACCACATTTTCTCCTTAAATTTTGATTTGATGATATTTTTAATAGTATCTTTATTATGCAAAATAGTGTTTTCCATGATTACCCAATAGTTTAACCAAGATTGGGCATCTTTATGCCATCCTCACTTGATTTGATGGTGGTTACGACTCGATTTTGAAGGAATTTTAGGAAGCCTATTGTCTTCCATGTTGTTTAACTTGTTCTTATACATTAGGTATCTAATCATAGCCATGCTCTCAATGGGGAGAGGCATGTTTATAAGAGGATGATGGGATAGGGTGTATTTTCTTTAATTTTGAGATTATAGGTTATAAAATTCTTTTGTTTTTTTCTCTATCTTTCTCCAGGATTCACGAAAGATACTACAGCCCCATACTTCCCATCCATAAAGAATAACAAGTGTAATGAGAGTCTCAAAGAGGAGTTTCTTCTTATCCCAAATCCAAAGATTGACTGAATTACAATTGTTTTCAAGCCCATAATAAGCTTTCCATCCCCCAATAATCATTTTCTCAATGCTATAAATCCAGTTGAGCATGTGGTGAATATCAATTCCAAGATATTTGTATGCAGTCACTTCCTCCAAGTTGTTTTCATATACGAAGGTATCATAAGTGATTTTATTGGATTTAATAATCATGACCTTAGTCTTATCAGTATTAACAGTCATACCCATATTGGAGCAAAAATCCTTGACGATTCTTAGTTGGTTTTCAATATCATGGGGACTCCTTGCCATAAGAACGATATCATCAAAATAAAGAAGAAGATCAATGACTATACCAGTGAGAGTAGGGCCAACACAACCTGCTTTTTCCAAACAATCTTATAACTTGTCAATGTATATACCAAAAAGGGTAGGGGACAAGGGACAACCTTGTTTGACTCCAATATTGCAATGAATCTCTTTCGACCAGCCCTCAGTGTTTTTAAACTTAGCAATAACATTCGCATACATCCTTATTGAATCATTCCTCAACTCGAGAGGCACTTTTATCTTTTCCAACCTATTCCAAAGGTTTTTCCTAGGAACCATGTCAAAATCTTTTCTAAAGTCAACAAAAAGGATTGGTTTTAGTATTGCGGAACTCCTATGCAATGATCCTAAAGGTAACAAGATGGTCCATAGTTGAATGATATCTCCTAAACCCTGCCTAGACTTTATCTCTTTTACCCTAACTTTCTAGTTAAAGGATAATCTTCTTTTCCAAAATAATTCCATAAATCTTAGATAAAATTGAGCTAATCATAACGGTCCTATAATTAGAGGGAACGTTTCTATTCCCATTTTTTAAAATAGGAACAATGAGCCTTTGCATCCAGGGTTTATGGAAGCCATGCTTGACTGCTAAATTGAAGAGCTTGTGTGTGTGAGGGATAAGTATAGTCCCTCCGATTTTAAAAATTTTAGCTTGGTAGCCTTCAATGTCCTTAGTTTTCCCATTTGCAACCCGCTTAACCCTGAACTCTATGTCATCTAAAGAAAAAACTGCATTCTTTGTAACAATAGGAATGGTGTCCATGGAATTAGGGAACTCGTAAAGACTTTTATGGTAGGAATTCCAGTCCCTTAAGGGAATCATATTATTTTCTTTAGTATTGAGGTTTAGAAGTTGGCTCCAAAACTTCTTAGAATCCAACTTAGATAGTTGTGAAAGATGCTCTTGACTTTTATTGATATAGTACCTTTTTTCCTTTTAATCAGGGATTTGTATGTATTGATCTTATAGAGTTTTAAGGACTCATTAAAAGCATCCCTAATGGATTTCCTAGCAATTTTACATTCTTTATTATACCAAGGGTTGGTCGTTCTGTTATTCTTTTTACAGGACACCTCGAAAGAAAACTTGTTAATAGAAGTGGAAAGGGTAGTTGTAAAATTATGATAGAGTTCTTCAATGTTGTCCTTATAAGTTAGGAGATGTAATTTACTATTTAAATCCTTTAAGAAAAGGTCAACTTTACTTTTTTCAAAGCGCAATTCTCTTTGATTATCACAATTCTCTTCAATGGCGCTCTTGTTCATGGAAAATTTTAGAGTTAGGGTTAAAGGTTTATGATCATAGTCGAGTTCATGGTCATTTAAAAGGTTAAAAGTTGTTATTTGGTTGGAAACATGGATATCAGATATCACATAATCTACAACACTACTACCTAGCCCATGAATACAAGTCATCTGGTTGGAGTTTGGCCACTTCATTACTCCATTTCAAGTTATTAGATGTTGAGAGTTGCAGAGCTTAACCAACTCAGTACCAAACAAATTCTCAATTAGGTCTATGAATCTTCTTTTGTAGCTATTAGATAGAACAAGGTCCTCATCTATCCATAAAGGATTATGGTTGGAATTAGTGCTTAAAAGAGTAGCTTGTTCAGTTGCAGTCCTAACATTAAATTCTCCTAACAGGAGGATATTACCTTCATTTTTCAAATTATAAATATCTTGTTCTAAATTATTATAGGGACAATTGCTATCTAAATTGTTTTTCTTATAAAAAGTATAATTAATAGGTGAAAAATAGCAAATTTCTATATACATCTTCTTAGCATTGGTGTCTAAAATTTCTATCCAAATGTGCTAATTTAGAGGGTCAATCTTATGAAGTTAAATGTGAGGAGAAATTATCTTTCTAATATAACAAGCTATGCCTCCTATTCCTCTACGGTGGGACTTTTTTTCCATGCCGACCATAAGACAAATCCTTCTATGTTAGGGACTTTAGTCTCTTCATGCTCCCAAGTTTCAACTAGACAAATAATATCAATATCACTCGGGATCCAACTTATCATGGGACCTTTGCACCATGGAAATCCACGACGGTTCCAAAAAAGGATCTCGAGTGTCCCAAATTCCTATTTATTATTATCCTTCTGGTCTCTCTCCCTAACAATAACTTTTCGATTTCTAATTATTGCCCAATTTCCTTCTTTCCTAGATTCTTTTACCTTTTGAAATTCCTTCCTTAATTTAGTTTGGTATTCGGGAATGAGGTCTTCATTTATAAATATTCCTAAGCCTTTTAAGCTCGGAGATTTACTGAGTATGCTATATTTATGGTCATTACAACTTACTTTGACACAAATCAACCTATCTTTGTGATCAATTGTTTTTCCTAGCCTCTTTGCTTCTATGAGGTAAGTTGTATCAATTTGTGATTTATTATTTAATTCCTCTTTTACTATTGCTAGTGTATCCTCCTCTTCTTGTTCTTTTATACCAAAAATTATGAGGTTCAAGGCTCTTTTATTATGCTCATGGTCCAGTTCAATTAGATTATTCATTTTCTCTTTGATGGGTTTGATATCTAATTTGTTTTACAGATTACTAAGGGTCAAATTGTTGGTTAGTTTTTCTTCTAGATCTTTAATCCTATCTCTTAAGTTGTGATTTTCTTCATCCTCTTGATCTAGATGGATATCGGTGGCCATCCACCTTTTCCATTGAATCACCATTTTGAGCTTATGGTTTTGATAAACCATGATATTTACCCTTTTGATGGGAATGGAATGTAATGTCATCTTCATTTTTTAATTACAAACATCATGTAATGATTTCCTAGTGGTATTATGTACATGCTTACAACATAGCATTAATGCATCGAATCCCATTAGAACTATGCAGTTAAGCACGCTCAGGCTCAGGATAGAGTAGTACTAGGATGGGTGACCGCCTGGGAAGTCCTAGTGTTTTACATGCCTATCGAATTTTATAAACTTAGTCCAGTTTATCCCACATGCATCATGGGAATTGTTCTCCTCTCACTCTCTCATATATAATTGAGGTGAAGGGGGGCCTTTAAGCATGCAATGGAGTGTGATTTAAATCTTGTTGCAAATGAAGCGTAGCCAAAATCTCTTTGTTTTCATAGATAAGCTACCCCATTATGCCATTTTGTGTTCTACAATGTTTATTTCTCTTATTCATTAATAGAAGTTGGGTTTCACTATATTTCTATGTTTCTTGCAATATCTCTGTGTATTTCTTTTTTGTATCTCTATTATATTTTTGTCTTCATGTCGTTCTCAAAATAATCTGGATCAGTGGTATCAGAGCATGTTGCTCTTGTCATTTCTCATAGTAGGTCCTCGACGAGGTCAGGGTATAGAGAGTTAGGTCTCGAGCTAGTTTCACTTGAGGAAAACTGCTCTCGCCAACCCAAGAGACCTCCCATCGTGGAAGAAAAGAGAGATGACAAATCAAGAGATCCTTTCAAGTCATTGCTCAAGGAAGCCCTCGTGTGACAGAGGAACGAGATGATGGACAACTTTTATCAGGTCCTTCAAAGACTACAAATGGCAATGGCTGAGGTATCTGCAACAAGAAGTCATTTTGCAAGTGCAACACTCTTCAAGGTACAAGTCAATTTTGACATCCCATTATTTGAAGGCTAGATAGATGCAAATTCTCTAGAAGAATGGTTGAATCTGCTAGAAGGTTATTACACTGTCCAAAAAATTTCCAATAGTGAAAATATCACCTTCATGCTCCTTAAATCCCTTCCCCATGTCAGAGCTTGGTGGGAAGGTTACTGGGAGAGGTACACCACGAATGAATCTACATTATTTGGGAGAGAAACCACTTGGGAGGCCTTTGTAGATGCCTTAAAGGAGGAGTTCTACCATGTCAGAAACTATGATGACCAATACATGAGATGGACAAATTTGTGTCAGAAAAGATACCAAATGATGTCAGAGTACACCAACATCTTTCATACCTTGCACTCAAATTTGGGTATCAAAGACTCTGAGCGGCACCTAGTTTTGAAGTATCGTAGTGGTCTACATAGTTACATCCAAAGAAAGATGGATTTCTTGGATATCTCCTCACTAGGAGTTGCTTATCGATATGTAGTCAAAATTGAGCAGAAATTCAAGCAGCGGAGTAAGTGGGAGAAACATGGAAAAGGAAAATCTAACTCACATAATGAAGGACAGAGCAAGGAAATCCAACCCCAAGAGAGCCATTCCCAGATGCAGGCAAAGAAGGGTAACAGGAAGTCTAAGAAAGAAACTGGAAAGTGGTGTGAGTTCAATAACATCCCTTTGCACAACACTGACAAATGTCACTCAATACAGTCATTAGTGGTTGAGCTCAAAGACAAAGATTCAAACCCCAACTTGGATCCTGATTCGGAAAATAATAAAAGGAGACAGATCATTGATGCAGAACCCACTGCTACTATTGCAATTGAAACAATTCAACCAGAAGAGGATCCTGAGGAGGGGGAGCGACTCTTCCATTCACAGATGTGGGTGAAGGGGGGCCCACTACATTTTATTGTTGATAGAGGAATCCAAAAGAACATCATCTCAGCAAAGGTTGTCAAGAAGTTGTATTTGCCAACAACACCACACCCGTAGCCATACAACATTGGGTGGCTTCGCTAGGGTCAAGATCTATGTGTCAGCCAACAGTGTCGCTTGTCCTACGGCATCAAGCCCTTCAAGGATGAGGTATTGTGTTATGTTTCCCCACTAGAAGTTTGTGATGTTCTATTAGGATAACCATACATGTGGAGGGATCATGTTTTTTATGACTCTCAACCTCGTAGCATCATTGTTACTCTAGGGGGTCGGCTATATAGGATACCAGAGGTAGTTCTGACTATGGTCCCACCAAAACAATGCCACAAAGTAATCTCTCATACTACAAAGTTTATCCTCTTCACAATCCGATCAGAAATTGGTGAACAGAAGGACACTGGAACCACTGCAGCCTCAGCCCAATACCTTTCTATCCAGCAGAAGCAGATCGACAAGATTGTAGAAGAGTACTAAGATGTTCTTGTTGCACCTACGGGGCTGCCTCCACAATGCCCAGTCAAGCAAGGTTATAACAGAACCCTTCATACTCTTCATGTTTCATCTTCACTGATAGAGTCCTCCCACACTTAGGTAGATCATGCAGCTAGATTGGTTGAATGGATTCAACCCCTCCAGCAACAAGTTCATCACAACATTCAACAAGCTAAGTAGGACAACTTCTTCAACAAGGCAAGCAACACACCAAGCTTCATATTTAGCAGAAGTCTCCATGTCTCCCAAGGTAACTTGACGCAATGGGGACCATTGCTTCCTAAGGGGGGAGGAATGATCTAGATGGATCACAGTGGCCATCCACTTTTTCCACTAAATCATCATTTTGAGCTTGTGGTTTTGATAAACCATGATATTTACCCTTTTGATGGAGAATGGAATGTAATGTCATCTTCATTTGTTAATTACAAACATCATGTAATGATTTTTTAGTGGTCTTATGTACATGCCTACATCATAGCGTTAATGCATCGGATCCTGTTAGAACTCTGTTGTTAAGTGTGCTCAGGCTCAGGCTAGAGTAGTACTAGGATGGGTGACCGCCCGGGAAGTCCTAGTGTTTTACATGCCTATGGAATTTTATAAACTTAGTCTAATTTATCCCACATGCATCATGTGAATTGTTCTCCTCTCACTCTCTCATATATAATTGAGGTGAAGGAGGCCCTTTAAGCATACAATGGAGTGTGATGTAAAGCTTGTTGTGAATGAAGCGTAGCCAACATCTCTTTCTTTTTAGAGATAAGCTACCCCATTCTTCCAGTTTGTGTTCTACATTGTTGTTCTCTCTTACTCATTAATAGAAGTTGGGTTTCACTATATTTTTTTGTTTCTTGCAATATCATTGTGTATTTCTTTTTTATATCTCTGTTATATTTCTGTCTTCATATCATTCTCAAAATGATCACCTCCCCTTGTTGGGTTGTTTGTTTATGTTTTTCCAGTTCTTGAATCATATCCTTCATTATCTATAATTCACYCTTGACCCCTAAGAATCTATCCTTTATTTGATTTTGAATGGTATCTTTGAAGTGTCTAATTTTTTTTATCAAGCACTGCCTCTAGCTCTATTTTAAGTTTTTCATCTCTTTCTTCACTCCTTTTTTCTAGTGATTCTAATTCTATTTGGATTTTGACATCTCTCTCTTCTCTCCTTTTTTCTAATGATTCCATATAATCATAAATGATATCTAGGGTTATTTTAGGGGGGCTCCCCTTGATAGGATGAGTTTTTGGAATCGGTTGTGGGGTGCTCATATTGAAAAGAAGAGAAAAAAGTAACAATTATTATTTTGGATTGACTTTAAAAATGGAAAACAATTTTCTTAATTGATAATAATGATATTAATTATTATCTCTCAAATTAACTTTTACTTATTAAACTTAAAAAAATAGATAAAACAATAAAATATATTTAAATCTCTTTAATTTTCACACGTTAATATATTTTAAATTAAAATTGAACCAAAGTAAAAAGTGACTCACCTGATTTCACATGTCCAGGTGCTCATCCAGTTGAAGAATCCATAACTAATTTACGAACACGCGCCCAAGTACTCAATGGGTGGAGGAAGCAAGAACTAAAAATTATTCAGAATTACAGAGAGCATTCTGAAAACCCCAGAGAAGTTCCCCTCACCAAGAGACCGAGAGCTCAAAACCATAGAGAAGTATTAAAAAAAATTTAAACTATTTTTAATATTAAACACTTTTTAAACTATTTTTTTATATAAAACCATAACATGAAATATTTTTTAAAAGAAAAATATTTTTACTTTTTAAACTATTTTTAATTGTAAAACAACAACAAAAAATATTTTTTAATAGAGAAACATTTTTAATATTTGTTCTAACACTTTTTATTTTAAATTATGTGTAATTATAAATATCACAACATAAAATATTTTATAAATATTAGATATTTTTTTAAAAGTTATTCTTTTACTTGTAATAACTCAATAATTATTGTCCAAAGGGGTTGGATCCAATGGTGGAAAACGGGAATTGTTTTACCATTGGGAAAGTTTCAATTCCCATTAGGGCCTAAACTGAAGCCATGGGGGCACCTTGAGGTAGTGGTAGAACGTGTGGTTGCCCAGAGAGATATTGTATTAAATGATATTGTGACCTATGCACACATAAGTGGATCAAATCTCACCCCCATATCCTTCATTTTTTAATTCAAGTCTCACTAGCTCAATCGGTTCAGTTTAGTCAAGAGGAGACACCCAAAAAATCCATCCATGTTAAGGGTTAGTGTGGCCAAGGATGGGTGCAATCCTCGGGTGATTTTGACGGCTTAGATGCCCTTGGGTTGTGGTTTCTTATCCAATGGTTAAAAATGTTGGCCACGCAAGTTACGAGAACATTTCTTGTAGATTTTAACCTTGTACAATATTTATTACAAACATATTTTCAATAAAATAACAGAAAACATACAATAGAAAATACACACATTAAACTAGCACATTCTATATTCATTCATAGTGTTACATTATTTATAATACAATATACATATAGGAGCGAGTGGCATCCAAAATCCTAACCCAATGACCTGGATTAGTCAACAACCCTAATTCCTTAACAAGAAATAGAAAACCATCGGCAAAAACCATGTGCCGAAAAATTGCTCAACAATGGACACGAAAATCGAGGTGACACAAAAAACGAGGAAAAATGTGACAAGGGGTTACATGGTTACATAGTCAACAATCCAGGGAAACAATGCCCATGGATCCTCTACACCAAGAGAACTTCTCAGTGCTCACATATTTTGTTAATGAATCTGCAACATTCTTCAAAGTGTCTACCTTCATTAGCAACACTTTCTTTTCTTCAACCATGTCTCTCACAAAGTGATATTGAATATCAATATTCTTTGTCTTTGAATGATAAGTCGGGTTCTTCACCAGAAAAATTGCACTCTGACTGTCACAATCTATCCTTATAGCTTGTTGTACCAACACAATACCTGAACATAATCTTTGTAACCATACTGCTTCCTTACTTGCATGAGTGGATGTCATGTATTCATCTTCTATAGTTGAAAGTGACACTACAACCTGTATTTTTCTCATCTAGCTAATTGCTCCTCCAAACAGGTTAAAAACATATGCGCTTGTAGATCTCCTATGATCTAGATCTCCAGCCCAGTCTGCATCCAAAAATCCATTTATTTCCAACACTCTATCAAATCCTAGTCTTCCTTGGTAGCACAATCCATAGCTAGTAGTGCCACGCAAATACCTGAAAACCCCTTTTGTTGATGTCCAATTCTCTTTCCTTGGTGTTGACATATACCTGCTCAAAACTCTCACTACATGTGCAATGTTCAGTCTATTACAGACCATTGCATACATCAAACTGCCAACTACACTCTCATATGGAACACAATACATGTCCTCCTCCTCTTCATGTGTCTTGGGACATTGAACCGCAGATAACTTTACACCAACAGGAATAGAGACCATGAACGGTTTACATTCTTGCATATTAAACCTCTGCGATATTGTCTCCACATATTTTCTTTGATTTAACTAGAGTTTCCTCTATTTCCGATCTCTTTTAATTTCCATGCCCAAAATGAAATTTGAATCATCGAGATCCTTCATGTCAAATTTAGAGGACAACTGAGTTTTCACATCCTGGATAATCTCCTTGTTGTTTCCTATCAACAACATGTCATCCACATACAAGACCAAATAAATCAAATGATAACCAATTAATTTAAAATACACACAGTGATCCTCTTTGCTTCTTGTGAAGCCAAGTCCCGACATATAAGTATCAATTTTTTGATACCACATCCTTGGTGATTGTTTTAAACCATACAAGGACTTTTTTATCTTGCATACCAGCTCCTTCTTTCCCTTAACAACAAAGCCCTCTGGCTGCTTCATATAAGTTTCTTGTTCTAGATCCCCATGTAGGAATGTTGTCTTCACATCCATCTATTCTAATTCAAAATCAAATGCAGTAGCAATAGATAACAGAAATCTTATAGACGTTAACTTGGAAACAGGAGAAAAAATCTCACCGAAATCAATTCCCTCAACCTGGGAATAACCCTTTGCTACTAAATGAGCTTTGTATTTCTCCACTTTTCTTTCTGCATTCAGCTTCTTTTTAAATACCCATATGTTTCCAATGATCTTTCTTCTAGTTGCAACTCCACTAGATCCCAAGCTTCACTCTTATCCAAGGCTGTCATTTCTTCATCTATGGACTTTTTACAGAGCTTTCCATCCTCTTAATCCACTGCCTCCTTGACAGTTCTAAAATCATCATCAGTAATAGACAAAGAAAAATTTGAACAGAAATCAGATGGAGTATACATTTTCGATAGCCTTCTTTCTCGAACCGATCTCCTCAATACTAAAGTATGAGGATATTCTTCTTCTTATTCTTGTTCTTATGTAGAGTCTGATTCATCATCCTTTAAATCAAACTCTATTTTCTCTCATTCTTTCTTACTTGGTAGGACTTCATGTTTAACAACATCCTTCATTTCTCTAAATACCACATCTCATTTATACACAACCTTCTTAGTTTTTGGGTTCCAAAGCTTATAATCTTTGAGACCATCTTTATACCCAATAAAGATACACTTTTCAGCCTTCTTATCTATCTTACTCTTGTTTTCATTTGGAACATGAACATAGGCCTTATTGACCACCTATTTAGACTATGTGTCAATTCCATGTACTATGAAGATATGTACCTTGCCGTACAACAAGTTTGAAGACTTTTGGCTCAGCAGGGCAATTTTTCCCCTAGCACTTTTTTCTATGTACTCGGAATGTTCGCTCCCCTGCGTGAGATAATAATGTAATATGTTAGCATGGGTCATTTTTTAGGTTAGTTTCCTAGGACTTTATCATTAGGGAAGTCCTTTCATCGAATGTTTTTTTTTCCTCAGATAATTAATCTTGCTTACCGACAATTTTAATTATCCTTGATTTTTGTCACTCAAATAATCCACCAAAGTGGTGAAAGGCGTTCTAACGATCGATCTCAGTGGGTGAATAAGGTTTATAATCGTTGTGTATGACCATTCTAGACATCTTCTAGAGTCTTGTGAAATTCCGTTAAGTTTTGATAAGATTTTTTAATAATTAAAATTGCCATAAATTGGGAATTTTTAATTATTTTTTATGTAAAATGTAAACATTTGGCCCTTGGGGATATTGTATAAGGGAATGGGTACTCAAATAAAATTTCTTGTGACCGCCTACACCCTTGGACCAAGTTTCATCTCAATTGGACAAGTTTTTCTAGGTCAATGTCCATGAGGAGTCCAAGTCAATCAAAAACCAGCATTTAATTGGCTAAGGTAAAAAAAACAAATTTTGTAAAAATGACTAAAGTCATGGAAAAGGAGGAGGAAATGATTCTTAAAGTCAATAATAAGTTAGGAAAACAATCTAAAGTGGAAGATGACCCCTCCAAAGTCAATTTATAAAGTTTGGTTGGTTCTCACTAAGGGGAAGTGTGCCCCCCTCTTCATGTGATGGTGTGAAAAGATGAAACTTTAGGTGGGAGGCTCCCCACACCTTGGTGGACCCCCCTTGGACCATGGATAAGTGTTTGAACACTAGCAAGGAAGTGCCTACCTCCTAAACACTTAACCCTCTCTCATGAAGTGTGGTCCTCTCTCATAAAGTGTGCCCCCCTTGAGTGGAGCCCCCTCTTGCATGGTTGCCACTTGTAAAGCATGCAAGAGGGATCTATCTTTCTTTCCTCCCATAAAAGAAATATATCCCCTCCTATTTTCACCATCTATTCTCAGAGCAATTCTATGCTGCCCAAATTTCTCCCATTCTTTTCTTTCTCTCTCCCATTCTCTCATTGTAAATCTTGTTGCAATTATTTGCAGCAACATTTTGTGAATAATAAAAGAAGCTTTGGAGGATCTCTTGTGTGCATTGGGAGTCTACTTGGTGTTGTTCATGGTTTTCTTGTGAGGTGATATTTCTTCATTTTAATTCTTGTATTTCTTGCTTTCATTAGTTTAACTTGGAGACCCAAGCAAAGTATTTTACTTGGGAGGAATTGATAGTAGTATTGCTATTAGTTTCGTGATTGTTTCTTTCAAGTTTGGAAAGTATTTTGAAAACTTCTTAGATGCACTCACCTCCTTGTTGTATTGTGTAGTAAGAATATACTCATTTTCAGGTCACCAAAGGCTTGGAGGAGTGAATTTCAGAGCTGGAAATTCACTCATTCAATCATCCAAGGCTTCTAATATATTTTTTTTCTCATTTCTATCATTTCCTCTTACTTTCAAGCAATTATTTGGTTTGAAATAGTCTTTTAAACTTAACTTTTATGTTCAGAAATTTACCTTTTAATTTATGTTTTATGTACTAACATAAATTAATCATCTCTAAAGTGTTTTGTAGTATTTTCCAGCAAACAAAGCTTGCTATTTTATGCAGTTTCTCGCCGGGTTAAAGGGAGGTGTTGCTCGTTTTGGGCCCCAAAACACTCAAGAAAGCCTCCAAGAGTTTGGGTACCAAACCCCCTTCCATTTCTCATCTTAGTTTTCATTGTAAACAGCCCAAGAGAGTCTCTTGGGCTTGCATTCTCATTTCTAAATTTAAAAATCTGATATTGTAATTTATCTTTAGTTTGCCAACACCTTTGCATAGTGATTGGCTTTTCCATCCATGCAAAATCGTGAAAGCTAGATTAGATTTTAATTTTCTGTTTTAACATCATATTGTTTGGCCCACTTCTCCCATAAAGAGAAAGTTGTGTGGCTAGTATAATTCTTTCATTCAAGTTGTTTTTATTTCACCCACCTTGTCACAAAATTGGTAGGCTTGTCCTCCACATTGTGCCATTGTTGTGAGGTTTCCAAGTTACTTATTTTTTTGCCCACCTTTGTCCTTAAGGAAAAGTTGTGTGGCTAGTCATTATTGAATTTTAATTCAAGTCGTTTCATTTATAAATTTTCTCCCGCACCTTGCATTGTGTTTTTCTTTGCCAACCTTTCAAAATCGTGAAGGTTAGTTTAGTTTATTTCATTGTATAGTAATTGAATTTGTGCCTTGCCTTCTACCCCGTATTCCCTCCCCTTGCCACTTTGTGGATCTTGGGTAACTAAGAAAGGGAAAAAGGATCGTGTGGATAGAATAATTAGGCACTCAATCTACTTATTGTTTCAACCAGCAAAATAGGGTGACTTGGGAGGCTAGAAGAGGTTGAAGTCGGGGACGGTTTCATGGCACTACGTGTCCCTCTTGTTGAGTGACCAAGCATTCTAGATTTGAATTGTAGATCTAGGGAAGAACCTTGTTTGTTCTTCTTATTGAGCGCCCAACACTTCCTTTTGGTTGAAGGGATAGGGATTTGGGGTAGTCACATAGCTTAGGACTACAACAATTCACATCTAATCCCCTAAGCTCAAGAGAGACCTAAAACTTATTAAAATCAATCAAAACAACATTCACAACATTGCATTTAAAGTTTAGCTATTCACTTTCAAAGCAATCTTACTTTCCAAGTTGTGCAATTTCACTTTCAAATCAATCTTACATTCTGAGTTGTGCAATTTTATTTTCCAAGCAATATTTTATTTCAAGCTATTCACTTATCAGCAAATTCTTTCATTGTGGATGTTTACATGTGTTAAATCATCTTTGTTTTTGGTTGAAAGTATTCCTTATTCATTTGGAAATAATTGTATAAAGTTAATATTCATTTCATTGTTTAATTCATTGTGTAGATATTTCATGTTTTATTTCATGTTGTAGATATATTTTTAATTGCATATCTCAATAAGTGAACTTTGGGTACATTTAGGCACTGGTCTTTTTATCGTGTTGAAGAAGAAAAGGTTTCTTTGTCATTGAAAGAATTGAATTTTCATTGTTTTCTTGTCATTGGGTTGGGTCTCCCTAACTGAAAACCAAATTAACTCCTAGATCATTAATTAAAACTTAACATAGTTAAATAGGTTCTAACCCCCTTGCCTTCCCTAGGAGTGAGCCTAGACGGAAGAGGTACAGATCGAGGTGATAGTGGGTCTAGACTTAGGCTTGTGCCTCCAAGGACACACCAAGTGGGTTGGAGACTTATCCATATTTGTAGGTTTTTTTAAGGAGGATAACATCTTCGGTGCCATTGTCGAGGATAAGTCTCTTATCCTTGTTTAATCGACAAAATCTAATTAATTCTCTAAAAAACTAAGTAATAAACTTGTCCCTTAATTTTTAAACTTGAGTTGTGTTATTTGGCATTGCTTAGTCTCCAAGTGGAGACTCCACTTAATCATTCCTTGAGGCATACTACCAGGAGCACCTCGCAAGGGTGGGTTGAATCTTTTCCTGAACCTAAAAGGGTGTATAGGAGGAGGATAAACAGACTAGCTCCTCGTAGGCTCCTTGAAATTCTTGGAGAAGAAGCAATATATGGTATACATCTTTTGTTTACACATAATAATCCTGCAACACCTAATCCTACAACTACTAATCCTTAATATTTTTTTAGTCCCAGTTCATTCCTGTAAAAAAAAATTATTTTTCTTTTCTCATGAGTCTACTTTTGGAGGATTTTTTTAATCCTATTGATTTTTCAAGAATAGTTGGTTGTCCTCATGAACTTCATGAAATAGCTATTGAAAACTTTCCTGATTTTCGTAATAATGATGATGATAACTCTCACATCAAATCATTTTGGCAGTGTATTAGTAAGTGGTGTGGTCCACATATTCATGAGGATGTTCTAATGAAATTTTTTTCATTGACTCTTGTTGAGGAAGATGCTTATGATTGGTTTCATGATTTGGATGATTATAAGTTAAAGACCATACAAGGTTTGATACATGCCTTTTTAGAGAGATGGGGGGATGAACAGGAAGATTGTATTTATCTAGATGCTTCATCAACTCCTGACAAGAAATTGATAGGGGGTATTAGAACCACTTAATTCATTGGTGTAAATCAGTTGAGAATATTGGAAGCTCACCTTGATAGTACAAGTAATTACATTGGATATTCAAATCTTATAGAACTAGAGCTTCACAGTGAACAAGAAAGGGAATTTCACCTTGAAATTCTAGATGATCCCATAAATGAGTCATTGATTTATCAAGGGGAAATTGAGTTTGAAGTTGTTGAATATCCAAATAATTCACATCCCCACCCGCCTCCCGAAGAACCCATCTCTTCGGAAAATATCCTTGACAACCTTGATGGAAACAATGAAGAAATGTCCTTGATAATTCCACTTCCAACCTCTCACCCATCATATGACTCAATACAAGATAGTGGGAACATGGAAGATAATTACAATATACAAATTCCAAATCATTATGAATAGTGGTTGGCCTTCCACCATGACAATCATATGCAGAAATTCACAAAAAAATTACAAAATTGGCCAAACTTCAAAGTTGGCTAAAAAAGGGAAAAAAACATGTTGGTCGGGTGGTCTATTCTCAAGAAAAACTCCAATTTGATAAAACTTGGAAAAGGATATTCAACGAGTCACCCTGGACAAGGAATTTTTAGACACCTGGGATCTTACCTCATCCATAATGTGGTCGGTCGTAATTTTTTTCACCTTAGCCACTTGGATGGTGAGCCCATGAATATTCCAAGGAACATGAAACTAATCAAGGTATTTTTCAAATGATGGTCAACCTGGTGTCCAAAAGGGAACCCTTTGTAACGTATCTCTAACCTTTTTCTTTTGATTATTTAAACTTTTTTATTATTTCATTTATTTATATAGTTCATTGTATATTCATTTCGTTTATGTGATTATGGTCATGTTATAGCAAGATTTGCCTCACCATTGCTATCTTGCACAGAGGGCCTTTTTCCATTTCCCTTTGCAGAATTATCATCCCCTTTTGATGAATCCAGAGCTAAAAATATACATTTTTCCACATATACACTCCCTATCAGTTATGAAAGATGTGTATATGTTGGCTGCTCCACTATAGCCTACATACATCGGGATTTGTGCCAGAAAATACAAAAATGAAGTCGGGTTTCCATGTCACGACAGGAGATCTATGATACTTGGCCTTCCATATACTAGAAACGTTCCGACTCGACCCTTCAGTTGCATCCTGGAGGCTATAAGAGAACAATTTCGACCTATGGAAAAAGAGGAGAAAGCATTCAACTTTGAGAGTAAAGTTACTCTGGAGAAATTACTTCATATTGAGTCTGCATCCCTTTGTCCCTCAAGTCTGAACATAATGTTCAGCCCCCAAGCTCTTTCCCTATTGTTGAGAGAACCTCATTGACTCTCTCTTGTGAGCTTGCCTTTGGTGGAGGATTGAAGTGGTGGAGGCCCAGTTGGAAGGAACTCAGTTTCTTGGTTTCAAACCGTGTCGACACAGAAGTTTGTAATGTTGCCACTTCTATTGATCAATTATTAATAGAAATAATCCTTTCATTTCCTATTGGTATATTGCAAATGTATGATTATTATCCATGGGCATGTTTGTAATGTTTATTGATGGATTATGCTATCTAATGTGCTAACCTCTTTATATAATCACTATATACTTTCTCTGATCGTTTGTTAAGAACTTATTGCAAGTATAAAGCTTTGGGTCAAAGCGCTCAATGGTGGAACATCATCAAACGTTGGATCGAGGTAGGCCTCTTTCTTATCTTTCACATTAGTTTATATAGCATATGTTGGAATTGAATTGATTTCTACAGTCATACCTGTATATTGTGGTTTACCCTTGGCCATAGAGAGTTTTTCCCTCGTAACAGAAATGGCGACTCCACTGGGGATAGATCTTCCTTCTAAGGGTTGAAGTACGTTTTCTTCCTGCATTGCTCTTTTCCCTTCATGTTTCTTGTCATATCGCTACTTGACATATTTTTTTCACTCTGGGTCTGAGTTTTTATTCTTATTGCCTTTGCATGGCCTTGTTTTAAATCATATACACTCCTTTTGCCCAAACAGTCATGTATACACGCTTGTTGTCTTACTGCAGGATGTGTATATACGCCATGTTCTCCTGAACAGTCACGTATACCACTTCCCTTTGCTTGTTTGCTTGGTTTAGTGATTGTTGGGTGAGTTTGGAGGATTGTTGAGCCTTCTTAGGCCTCTGTAGTGCCTGTTGAGTTTCTCTTGGTTGACAGGAAACCTGTTGGGAGTTGAATTTTTGGGCGTAGTCTTTCTTTTTGTTTTTCATCCTTGTTGTCCTTGAACCCTGGGTTTTTTTCTTGGCTACTTAGTATTATGCTTGAGTTATTTCATTTATACACGGTAGAATTTATATATCAGGTTGCTTTACAGTCCATGCATTTTCTCTTTAATATATTGAAAATACAAAAAAAAATAGGCATTTTGCATTGGTTAATATTTTTGTCTTTGAGCCTTTATCATTAGCTTAGTTCATTTAGCGAAAGATTGCATTTTACTTCTGAATTGCAGAGTTGAAATTGAAAATTGCACTTCTTTTATTAGCATATCATTCATTGAAAAGTTAAATATAGACTTTGCATTATATTCATATTCATTTTCTTGCAAAGTCATAACATCATGAGTTTCACTTCCATACCTTTTTGAGTAATCACAGCCAATAAAATTTACGCTTTAAACCAAAATTGATTAGTCACGATTTTATTTTTTAAGGTGCACAAACTAGCCTAGGAATTAGTGCCTTGGAATAGGATCTTGTGAGTAAACTTCTCCAAAGCAATTAAATCAACATATGTGTTTGAGACAGGGAGTTGAGAAGTCCATTGTATAATTGGTAATATCAGGAGACTCCGCTCACACCGGAGTTAATCACGAGGTCGCGTGAAGTTAGTTGAAGGGATAACCCCTGGATATTGACCTAGCATTAGAGATATTTCTGTGGATTTATTCATATTTGGGGATCTTTCTCGTACCCATACCTTTGTGAGAGGTGGTGCTTTCAAGGTTTCGGTATTTGCTACCCTACCCATACGGTGATCCGAACTTACGACTGCTCGCCTATGCATCGGTTATACAGTGGTTTATTAGTTTCTTGACTTAGGTATCTCATAGGTTACTTGCAGGGGTTATTCTGCTTTTATCATGGGTCAGATAGAGGTCGAACAACACACAGCCTTTATGGAGGATTACCTCTTCGGGAGGATCTGACCAACTGGTTGTTAAGCCCACGAGGGCCTCTATAATTGATTTTGTTACCTCCAAACTTTAGCAGGGAGTCTCAGGTCCCTCTTGGAAGAGACATACCTTCTTTAGTGAGGGAGGCCACTTTAGCCCGTTTGCATGCATATTGGTCGTTTGACTTTTTGGTATGCTCTTTGATTATTAGTTGACCATAGGATTTCGTGCTGAGTTTTTGTCATCATGGATAGTGGAGTTTATTTTGTTCCCTCGTTTACTGCTACCCACCCCATGATGCCTACTCATTTCATGGGGACAAATCCGTCTGCTTTTTACAAAGGTATGCATAATTATGGTACTCAGTCAATGCCTTGGGTCTCTAATCATTTTTCTCATGGTATGTCTGATATGTCTTTGCACTTTCCATCCTCTGTCTCGCCTCCTTATGGGAAATCAAGTTTTGGGTCTGGGGGCATGATGCCTCCTTCTTATCCCTCTCCATTTGGTGGGAGTCATATCCTTCAAACACCTCTTACGGTAGGAGGTTGGAAACTTCCTTCCTATGAATCCACAATGTGAGAAGTAAGTGCCCAACTATGTAATCATTCTACTTACTACACTCCGTCCACTTATCCTTCTTCCACCATGTCAGTTCCTACAAACACTTTTCCCATGGAGGACCTACATCTTCCCTCTGGTGTTTTATCCGGGGGGATTTATTTTTATAATATGGGAACCCCCCTCATGAAGTTCCTTTGTGTGGGGGAAACATATATCCTCACATGAGTAACCCTTGTCATGTCACTTTCACTTCACAAGCGGCTTCCTCAGTGTCAATTCCCTTACAACCCTTTATGAATCAGTATGGAGGAGGATACTATCATGTTGGACCGGGACAGGGTGTAAACCAGGATCCTTCCTGGCCTGCAATTTCTCATACCCAATATTTCCTTGGACCTTGGTCTCAAATGCCGCAATTCACCATCGCCACAAGTCCAGTCATTGCGTGTCATACTGGAATTATATCACCAACCTATGCTATCCATGTTGGAGATTGGTCGATAGCCTCTGCAAATCATGTTGAATACCTGCAACCAGCCGCTGCAAGTCATGTTGGGGGCACATGTTTGGTCAATGCTAGTCACACTGCACATCCATCACCAACCTCTGCTAGTCATGTTGGAGATTTTCTACTAGCCTCTTCAAGTCATGCTGGGAGCATGTCACCATCCACTACAAGTCATGCTGGGGGCATTCACACGATTGAGAAGCCTAGACGTCTCAGATGTAAGCCTAGATTCCTTTGCAGGATTTGTGAAGGAAGTCACCTTAGTCGTTTGTGTCATGTTACTGTTGGGATACCAAAAGTGTGGGGCTCACCTAAGGGCCCTTCGGGTTCTTAGGTATCTATGGTTTCACAACACTCCGTTCCTTATTTGGTTGATACAACAATCATGTCAATGCAATCTTCGGCTGACACTCCTTTTCCTTTAGGGGTTGATGTGTCCTTAGACCTTGTTGTCTGACACCCTGTTCAACATGTGGTCGTGTCAATGCAATATTTGACTGACACCTCTCCTATGTTTGCGGGTGATGCGTCTCTTGACCTTGTTGTCTCGCATCTTGTTCAACCAACGGTCATGTCGATGCAATCTTCGACCGACAACACTCTTGTTTTTGGGGGTGATGCACCTCTTGACCTTGTTGTCTCACATCATATTCAACCAATGGTTGAGGAAGTGGTCGTATCGATGCAATATTCGATCGACCCCACTCTTCTCTCGGAGAGTGACAAGTCTAAGGAAGTGTTCGCGCCAATGCAATTTTTGGTCGATCCTGCTCTTCTAATTCTGATTCTACACCTTCTATGACATGTCCTTAGAATTTCTATTACTTCACCTTCTGAACAAGAGAGAGTTTTAGTCTTCCCGAGTTCTCTCCCTCCATGTCTTGACGAGGTTCCCTTTGATTGGGATGGTCTTGTGGGGTATCCAATGCCCCCACCTATGTCTTTTCTAGAAAGAGACATTATCTTATATAACACGGAGACGATAACCTTCGTTAGCACTTTTCCCTCCTCGACTTGAAGATATTTGGGTCTTCCCAAGCTTGTATCAGTTCTTCATAAGATACTAACATTCCATAGAAGATCGGTATGGGAGCCTTGGCCTCCCCCATGGCTTGCCGCCTAGAATATTCCAAATGAATCTCAGTTAAGCTCTTTTCCAACTCGTCTAAAAACTAAAAATATCGTCAAGTGATTTGTCCCTTTCACGCTCGTTAAATTTGGATTTGAAAGGTCATGAGTCTTAGTTAAGCTATTTTCTGACTCGCTACCAAAAATTGAAAAGATTGTCGAGTGAACTTGTCTTTTTCACACTCGTAAATTGGATTTGAAAAGACGTCTATTTGGCACAAGTTTACCCCTTTTTCACACTAAGTAGACTAAAAGATATAAAAAAGGACATTTTTTGGCGTTAAGTTGTGATTGCATCTCATGCCCTCGCTTGTAGTATTGAGCCTTTAGCCGGTTCTCGCTTTGCATTATAAATCGTTGCCTAAGCAGTTTGCATCCTCAACCAAGCAGAGCCTTGTTTATATCCTTCGCAATTTGACAACCTATACCCTGGAGGAAACATCACCCCGAGTGTCCATCTACCGCATGCATTCCCTTGCATTAATCATAGGTACATTCCACTACTGGAACTAGTTTTGCTTACTTGCGACACTCGTTCCCTCCTCTGTATCATAGCATTCATTTGTTATGAAAAAAAAAAATACGGGTGGGAAGGGAGTACTATATTCTAATTGGCAGCAGTCGTGTCGCCTTTGAACAGAGCATAAATTTATTGAGTCCTTGTGTCATCATAATTTTGGGTTTAGCATGGCCTTAGGAAGCTGATCTCGCTACAGAATTTTCTCTACCGACTGGTTAATCTTCCATTCCCTACAGAGAACATTATAGATGCCTCCTGCATCTAATTGTCACATCATTGAGTCCATGCTGTCAGATTCCACCATATGTCTCATGCTCTTATTCAAAGGAATTCTATCAACTTGTGTCGGCCAATCCTCAGAAATCTTGACTTCGCATGTCATCCATACCCTCAATTTTGTCTCAGAATCACATGATACTTTGGCCTTATCATGCACCCTAGCCCTACTTTCATCATTGGTAGGTCACCTTGAACCCAACAATCGACACTTCATCATTGGTCGTTGACTGGGTGGTTTCCCTTATGCTCGACGGCAAGACATCTATTCACACTTTGGGATTTTTGCAGTGTCTTGGATGGCATTAGCCTTATTGGTGGTTTCCTCGCCTTTGTCAACAATTTTTCATCATTGGCTTCTATTCAGAGGGTATTTTTCATGTACCTCTTGCATTTGGCACACACGGAAGACGCACAGGGTCATTGGTTCATGAACATGTTCTTCATCCGATCTCCACCAAATCATGAAGCTTTGGCTTTGTTCCTCGTGCTATCTTATGAGAGATGCCTCAATGCTCTCCTTTCAGCAGGTCTCTTTCCATCGACTTCAGCTCATTTATTCTGGATATGGGACCTAGAGTTTTATGAGTACCTTGACTCTTGCAGTCATTAGTGGCAAGCTCTCTTGCCATTGACAGATGAGAATACATCAATGTCTCCTGATCAATGGATTTCTCAAGCATTCGACACCAACTCATGTATTCACACTTGTAGAAATGTACTCAGTGTCTTGATACCTACTTTCATTATCGGTAGGTTGTCTCGCGTTTGTTAACGGTATACCTCAATGACCGGTAATCAAACGATGTCTCATCGTGTTCTACTTCAACTCATTTATTCACATGATGTAGACTTGCACCCTTGGCAGATTGTGTAGAAGACTTGAAGACATCACCATGTGGATGCAGCTTTCCTGAGCTGTTGCTTCCCCTTCATTGGACCAGTACCTATTTGACTTCAGTGATCATAGGAGATCATATTGTACTTAGTGGTATACAAATATCTTCAGATTGATTTTGAGACTGGTTTCACTGGGCCTTGTTCATGACTATGACAGCTTTTGGCATGTAACCACATTTGTATTTGCCTATTCATGGCCATGAACACTTGTTTGATATATTTTCCACATGGATCTGCATTGTATTCTTGGTAGCCATGTATGAAAAGTCAGTACATAATGTAATGAGTAATTGAGTTCATCCAGTTGGTTCTCTACCACTCCACTTCTGGGTTATTTATAATGTATTTTGGCCATCGCAGATACTCCTCTGATCTCACACATTAAGGGGCATCTGTTATAGCAAGATTTGCCTCACCATTGTTATCTTGCACAGAGGGCCTTTTTCCATTTCCCTTTGCAGACTTAGCATCCCCTTTTGATGAATCCAGAGCTAAAAATATACATTTTCCACATATACGCTCCCTATTAGTTATGCAAGATGCACATATGTTGGTTGCTCCATTACAGCCCGCATACATCAAGATTTGTGCCAGAAAATACAAAAATGAGGTCGGGTTTCCATGTCACGATAGGAGATCTCTGATCCTTGGCCTTCCATATAATGGAAATGTTTCGACTCGACCCTTCAGTTGCATCCTTAAGGCTATAAGAGAACAATTTAGACCTATGGAAAAAGAGGAGAAAGCATTCAACTTTGAGAGAAAAGTGCACCTCCCCTCTTCATGTGATAATGTGAAAAAATGAAACTTTAGGTGGGAGGGTCCCCACACCTTGGTGGAGCCCCCTTGGAAAATGGATAATTTTTTTAACACTAGAAAGGAGGTTCCTACCTCCTAAACACTCAACCCTCTCTCATGAAGTGTGCCCCTCTCTCCTAAAGTGTGCCCCCCTTGAGTGGAGCCCCCTCTTGCATGGTTGCCACTTGTAAAGCATGCAAGAAGGGTCTACCTTGTATTCCTCCCTTAAAAGAAAGGAATCCCCTCCTATTTTCACCATCTATTCTCAGAGCAAGTCTATGCTGCCCAAATTTCTGTCATTATCTTCTTTCTCTCTCCCATTCTCTCATTGTAAATCTTGATGCAAGTGTTTGCAGCAACATTTTGTGAATAATAAAAGAAGCTTTGGAGGATCTCTTGTATGCATTGGGATTCTTCTTGGTGTTTTTCACGGTGTTCTTGTGAGGTGATATTGTTGCATTTTAATTCTTGCATTTCTTGCTTTCATTAGTTTAACTTGGAGACCCAAGCAAAGTATTTTACTTGGGAGGAATTGGTAGTAGTATTGCTATTAATTTTGTGATTGTTTCTTTCAAATTTGGAAAGTATTTTTCAAGCTTCTTAGATGCACTCACCTCCTTGTTGTATTGTGTAGCAATAATATACCCATTTGCAGGTCACCAAAGGCTTGGACAATTGAATTTCAGATCTGGAAATTCACTCATCCAACCATCCAAGACTTCTAATATTTTTTTGTTCTCATTTCTATCATTTCCTCTTACTTTCAAGCAATTCTTTGGTATAAAATAGCCATTTAAACTTCACTTTTATGTTCATAATTTTACCTTTTAATTTATGTTTTATGTACTAATAGAAATTGATCATCTCTAAAGTGTTTTGTAGCATTTTCCAGCCAGCAAATCTTGTTGTTTTATGCAGGTTCTCGTCGGGTTAAAGAGAGGTATTGCTCGTTTCGGACCCCAAAACACTCAAGGAGGCCTCCAATATTTTAGGTACCAAACCCCCTTCCATTTCTCATCTTCTTTTTCATTGTAAGTAGCCCAAGAGAATCTCTTGGGCTTGCATTCTCATTTTTAAATTTAAAAATCTGATATTGTGATTTAACTTTAGTTTTCCCACACCTTGCATAGTGATTGGCTTTGTCATCCATGCAAAATCGTGAAGGCTAAATTAGATTTTAATTTTCTTTTTTTTTAAATATTATTGTTTGCCCCACTTCTCCCATAAAGAGAAGGTTGCATGGCTAGTATAATTATTTCATTCAAGTTATTTTCATTTCACCCACCTTGGCACAAAATCGGTAGGCTTGTCCTCCACATTGTGCCATTGTTGTGAAGTTGCCAAGTTACTTATTTTTTTGTCCACCTTTTTCCTTAAGGAAACGTTGTGTGGTCAGTCATTGTTGTATTTTACTTCAAGTCATTTCATTTATAAATTTTCGCCCACACCTTACATTATGTTTGGCTTTGCCAACCTTTCAAAATCGTGAAGTCTAGTGTAGTTTATTTCATTGCAAAGTAATTCAATTTGTGCCCCGTCTTCTTCCCCTTATTCTCTCCCCTTGCCACTTTGTGGATCTTGGGTAACTAAGAAAGGGAAAAAGGATCGTGTGGCTAGATTAATTAGGCACTCAATCCACTTATTGTTTCAACCACCAAAATAGGGTGACTTGGGAGGCTATAAGAGGTTGAAGTCGGGGATGGTTTCACAGCACTACATGTCCCTCTTGTTGAGTGCCCCATGGATTTGACCTGTGGAGCTAGGGAAGAACCTTGTTTGTTCTTCTTCTTGAGCGCCCAACACTTCCTTTTCGTTGAAGGGATAGCGATTTGGGGTAGTCACATAGATTAGGACTACAACAATTCACAACTAATCCCCTAAGCTCAAGACAGACCTCAAACTTATTAAAATCAACCAACACAACATTCACAACATTGCATTTCAATTTTATCTATTTACTTTCAAAGCAATCTTACTTTCCAAGTTGTGCAATTTTACTTTCCAAACAATATTTTATTTCAAGTTATTCACTTTTCAGCAAATTATTTCATTGTGGATGTTTACATGTGTTAAAGCATCTTTATTTTTGGGTTGAAAGTATTCCTTATTCATTTGGAAATAATTGTATAAAGTTAATATTCATTTCATTGTTTAATTCATTGTGTAGATATTTTATGTTTTATTTCATGTTGTAGATATATCTTTAATTGGATATCTCAATAAGTGGACTCTGGGTACATTTAGGAGCTGGTCTTTTTATCGTGTTGAAGAAGAAAAGGTTTGTATGTCATTAAAAGAATTGCATTTCCAGTTTTTTCTTGTCATTGGGTTGGGTCTCCCTAACTAAAAACCAAATTAACTCCTAGATCATTAATTAAAACTTAGCATAGTTAAATAGGGTCTACCCCCCTTGGCTTCCCTAGGAGTGAGCCTAGGAGGAAGAAGTATGGATCAAGGTGACAGTGGATCTGGACTTAGTCTTGTGCCTCCAAGGAAACACCAAGTGGGTTGGAGACTTCTCCACGTTTTCAGGTGTGTATAAAGACGCAAACAGGCCTCATAGCCAAATACCTTGAGATGTCTGAGAGAAGGTTTCTTACCAGTCCATACCTCTTGTGGAGTCTTTTCATGCAACATTGATGAGGGTGATATATTGGCGTGGTAACATGCAGTACCCATTGCATCTGCCTATAATTATTTCCCTCGCCCGGCACCACTGAGCATGCACCTTACTTTTCCATCAGTGTCATGTTCATCCTTTCTACAACTCCATTCTACTAGGTGTATATGGAGTATTCTTCTGCCTTTCTATACCACACTTCTTACAGAATTCTTCAAATTAATTTCCGTAGAAATCTCCACCATTATCTATCCTCAACACCTTAATTATTTTCTCTATATGATTCTCAACAAGAGCATTAAACTCTTTAAACCTGCAACCCTTTGAGTAAAAAACAAATTTTAAAATGAACACGTGTTAATGAAATTTACTAAACTTTTATTTTCTAAGAAAACCAACAATAGTCTAGGTTTAGGGTCTTTATACTAAGAAAAGTGAGTAAATTTTCCAAGACCACAAAAACAAACCACAGAATACTAAAGTGCACTTAAATCCAACTTTCGTATAGGCATAGTGGGGAACCCTCTCTCACACAGAGGATACACACGAGGTCGCGTACGGCTAGGAAATAGATATTACCCCTCTGAGGCTTAACCAAACGTAGTGGAATGATAGTATATTGAGGATTCTTCTTTAGAATCATTTGTTTCGATTTGGTCTCGGAGATTCATGAATCCCGAATCCATTTAGGGTCCTCTAGTGCTTTTTCCGGTCCTCTTGTTCTCAGTCCTCTTCAGAAATTTTGAACTTGATATCCTACCCATACTGTCAAACCCAAATATCGATTGTACCCTCCTGGAGGCTGACTGCAATTTGGTGACCTTAGTTTCCATAATATTTTGGGATTTTACACAAGGTGATGGCAAAGGGGAGTCTTCATTGTACCTTGATCAGACGTTGGTCAAACTCACTCGGGATCCTTGGAGGGCAACCCATGGTTAGACCGTCGGGGGGCTTGAACCAAGGTGTAAGTTTGTTAAGAAGGCCTCCAATGTAACTAATCCACCCACTCAACCCGCCTCTTCTCACATGTTCCCATGATGTTGGATTCATCACCAATTAGTGAGCTCATGGTGAGAAGATTTGGTTTGTTTGTTTGATTCCTAGATTTCTTAGCGTGTGTTGTTTATTTTCTTTAGTTGGACTTAGGACTGTCATTATCATAATTTGATCATGGCTGAACAAGACCTACGTAAGTCTTGGAGGATGCAAGGTTTTCCTCCTCTATATTACGAACCCTTTCCTCCCAACTCACTCAAAGACCATCCTCGATGGGAACTCCATGAGGAAAACCACTATGAAGCTAGAAGTAGTGTTACCCCTTTACTTGAACACTCGGAGGGAGACAAGTTTAGAGAAGGCTTTGTACTCCTTGAAAATCCACCCTTGAATGACCCTTTTGGTCCCCTCCTCATTCGGGTAAACTCTGTCGGTGAACCTGAACTTGATATCAATTACCCTCATCTACCACTTGTGCCTTGTGAAGACATCGTGAGCATGGAAACCCAACAAATCCATTCCCTAGAAGCTTTCACCACGCCACCATGGTTTTATGTTCCATCCAATCCTATCCATACCCCTGAACAACCCCATGACATCCTCAATCGATTAGATACAACTATTGACTTTGTTTTTAAACTCTTGCAACGAGATCCTTCGCATGCCTCTTCACACACTCCCCATCCCCCCACATCTAGAATCTCCCATATGTTTCAAACTTCTTTCCCTCGTCCCTCCCTCATTCACTCTACATTAAAACAAACTCAACTAAGCATAGTCCCGACCCAAACATTGATATTGAAATATGTATCACAGGTTCTCCCAACCATCTTACCACCACCTTCAAGAACCCAACTTCTACACCCCCCATTGGGGGGAAACCATTATTTACCCCATTTTTCTTAGGAGAATATCCCAACCTTTTTGGACAAAAAACTTCGACGAGAGGATTACCTCCCCAAGGAATTGAACTAATGGGTTTCATACAACAAACATCTATGAGCCAACCTTTCACTTAGGGACAACCCCTGTACTCAGGGAAAATATCCGGTCAACATCCAGCCGGGGGGCAACCCTCGACTTCTGAATTATTTTCAATGGGGGAATACCCTCCTATCACGATCCAACCTTTATTTTACTGGGTGAAACCCCCATTCATAGGGCCATACTCACTCTGGGGACAACAATCAACTAAGGGGGAACCCATAACTACCAGAAAAAAACCAACATAGGGCCAAACCATTCCTTCTACCACTAGCCTACTATTTGGCCACCATCACCCAAAAATAGCAAATACTGTATGGAACCAACATCAACATCCCTCCAATCCTGCAATTTCCACTCAACCAAGAGGACCACCCTATGGTGGCATACTAGCCCATGGCAGAGGGGGACCACCCTATGATGGAGGACCCCTTGGAGGACCCCCTATGGGACAACCCTATGGAGGAGGACCTCCTGGAGAACCACCATATGGAGGAGGACCCCCTAGGGGACCACCTTATGGTGGTGGACCTCCTGGAGGAACACCCTATGGCAGAGGACCTCCTAGGGGACCGCTCTATAGAGGATGACCTCCTGGAGGACCACCCTATGGAGGAGCACCACCTGGAGGACCACCCTATAGAGGAGGACCCCCTGGAGGACCACTTTATGGAGAAGGACCTCCAGAAAAACCTCCCCACAGAGGAGGACCATATCACCAACCTCCACATGTCAACAAACAACTCTCGTTCTTGGCAACTTTAGATTTTACATATCTTTCAATGTTGACTAATGACCCCATACGCCATTACCCTTTTTGGCCCCCTATTCCTGCTAAACTTCCATCTGATATTCTAAAATTCGAAGGTGTTATAACCCTAAATTGCACTATACATGATTACCCGGCATTAGGCCAACTCATACCCTTTTCTTGCCAAAGCCATGCTGAACAAACTCTTGAAAAACCTCTTAAATTAAGTAACCCGCGCCCTAACCCATTACTGGGCGCGTTGGAATGCTGGCAGGCCTTCTACTGCACACGTTGGAACGCTGGCTGGCCCACTACAGCCCGCGTTTACCTAACAAAGCACAAAAACAAGAAAGTTGTCGATGGGACAAAAATTTTTGGGTCGGTTAACTAGAACTCCTAGCCATGCATGGTCGAGAGTTCGTCCAAAACCCTAGCTCCTTCTAGCCTATAAAAGAAGGGGTAGGGGTACTATTTGGAGGAGGAAAAAGATAGCAAAGAAACTCTGCCCAATTGCCGAATCCATTTGTCCCAACCCTTTAGCATTTTCTTAAGCCTAAACAAAATTCAAGCAAAGCAGTTGGAGGACAAAGAAGAGGAGGAGCCCAGGATCAGGATCGAGGAACAGTGGCCAGTCTCTATCATTATTGTAAGTTGATTCATCTTGAGATTAATAAAGAATACTTTTCCCGTCCTAATGCACGTGTGATATATATTTTATTTGATTTATGCTTTATCTCTAACCCTTAGGTAGAAGAATAGCATGCATGCGTAGTGTTTTGTCTTGATTGCATGATTGTCTTTGGAAGGAGCAGCGAGAGCAAGCGGATAAAGCGCAACGAAAGATCTACATCAAACGTCGATATAAAAAGGTTAGTAGGTATTTTCCATGCTTGTGTGTGAAAAAGGGGTTTGAGTATTGGGGTGATAGGTTAAAAGTGATTTCTATAAGGTCATGATCTGCGTAAAAGTTCAGCCCTAGCTTGTTAGTCCGTAGGGTATTATTTCCCAACAACAGAATTGGCGACTCCAGTGGGGAATCTACTCTTAGGGTTTCCGGATTTCAGTGAGGTTTTTTGGGTAGTTTAAAGGAGTAGATTCTGTTATCACTCTGTAAATTTCCTAGAGGTTGAAAAAGAGGAAATACACAAAGGTAACCTTAACCAACCGCTTTTAAAGTTGGGATCTAGCCCTTCC
>JASDQU010307167.1:158215-185014 GCA_032191745.1 Picea mariana
TCAGCTTTCCATCATTTCTCCTTCATTATTATCTGTGTTGTCAAGCTTTGAATGGCTGTCATCCCATTGTTTAGCTCATAGCCTGATAATAATTCTTTTGATTGTCTCTTAGACCCTACTTCGCATTGGTTTAGTTACAATTCGTTCTCCACCCACTTTAAAGCTGCCTGCTGATTAATCAATTTTTGAGAGCACTGTCTATTTGTTTATCATTTTTATGTTTGAATGTCATAAGCTATATTGAGTTGTCCCATTGATCCACATTCACAAAAATACAAAAAACATTCATTTCTTAAGTTACCAAGCACCTCTGGTCTGCAACCACAGAGGGTTTCTTGGAGTGATAACAGGTGTGTTACAGAGGTCTTGTACTCCCTGTCACCCATGTAATGGTGAACAAGATGGTGCGTAAGGTAAACTCTATCACCTGCCTAATTGGCAGCTTACTGTTGCTCTTCTCCGTCCCAAGGTGACAATTTTGCGCCACGTAATCATCTACTCGATCGAAGCCTCCTCTTTTACTCTAGATTTTAACATTGTACAATTATTTACTACAAACATATTTTCAGTAAAAGAACATAAAATATACAATCGAAAATACACACATTACACAAATATTTTTCCCCTAGAAACCCAAACCGGGAAAACTAGCATATTTTGTATTCATTCATATCATACATTGTTTACAATACAATATACATATAGGATCCAGTGGCATACAAAAACATAACCCAATGACCTAGATTAGTCAACAACCCTAATTCCTTAACCGAAAATAGAAAACCATCGACAAAAAACCATGTGCTAAAAAACTTCCCAACAATGGACACAAAAATCGAGGCGAAATGAAAAACAAGGAAAAAATGTGTCTTGTGTCCCGAGGCAAAAAAAAATTCTCGGGAGCACCGCCCCTAAACCCCCATGCGCTCGGCGCAACATGGCGACCACTAATGTTAGTCGTGCAAAGAATATAACACATACCCAACATTCTCCCACTTGTTGTTTTCTTTGCATATAGGGCAGCAATGCCCATAGATCCTCTACACCAATAGAACTTCTCAGTGCTCACATATTTTGWTAATGAATCTACAACATTCTTCAAAGTGTCCACCTTCATCAACAACACTTTCTTTTCTTCAACCATGTCTCTCACAAAGTGATATTGAACATCAATATTCTTTGTCTTTAAATGATAATCCGAGTTCTTTGCCAGAAAAAATGCACTTTGATTGTTGCAATCTATCCTTACAGTCTATTGTACCAACCCAATGCCTGAACACAATCTTTGTAACCATACTACTTCCTATCATGCATGAGTGGTTGCCATGTATTCAGCTTCTGTAGTTGAAAGTTCCCCTGGATACAGGATAAACACATACCCGCTTGTAGATATTCTACGATCCATTTCTCCATCCTGTTGAAATATTGTAACTTTGAAGAATATTCTAATTATATTTGAGTTATTATCTTATATACCAAATCTCATTTTGTGGATTGATCGTGTCGGGACTTGTATAAAACCAAATCCCATTTTGTGGATTGGTCAAACCATATTTATATAGTGGCATTTGTAAAGTCATCCCCTAGGGTTTATAAAGTGGTTTTAACCACTCTTGGAAGAGGTCAGCCCTATTAAGTGAAGATACATAACCCTAGCGCCTCCTCAATAAGTATTTATAAGTGAGTATGGCGCCTCACTTGTTCATTCACTCACTCACACTTCTATTGTGCATCTTTTGAAGGTAGTTGCAGTTGCATGAGGAAGGAGAAGAGAGGCACATGCTCAATACTAGTTTATTCTTGGTGTTTTGGTCTTAGTCTTAGCATTGTATTGGCAATCTATTATTGAGGAAGTTTTTGTTGGGTTTTCTCCCCCATGAGGGTTTCCCAGGATAAAATGGTGTGTACCTTCTGATTGTGTTTCTTTCAGTGATCCTCTTTATGCTATTGTTTTGGAAATGCATTGAATGCTCTAGTAAATTGAAAATAACCTAATAACAACATTAATCTTAACATGGTATCAGAGCTTGACTGAATAGAGCACCTTTCACTAGGTATCCAAAAACGTCACTATTGTCGTACAAGGAAATTAGGGATTTTTACTGAAGAGGAATTTATGAACAAAAACTGTCTAGAGAAGTGTTCCCTACCCTAGCACATCTTTTGGAAACTTGAGTGCACCTTTTCAATGGCCAGATTCTCTAGAAAGATGAACCCTATTTTTGACTAGTACCAGGAAACCAAGAAACCAGAACCAGTACCAGTACCAGAAATACCAATCCAATAGTGCGCAAGTCAATTTTCAAAGGGTAAACTTGGAGTTTTATGAAACAGTCAACTCCAACTAACTTGCCTCAACCTAGCACATCTCCTAGTAAGTTCAGATTCATTTTTTGAGCACTTTCATTTTCTAGTCATTTTCCTAGCTCTGGGTCAAGATGTCTACAAGCACCAATCTTGTTGACAAGTTAGAAGGTGTGGAAAATTTATGTGCCTGGAAGTAAAAAATTGGAGTCATTCTTGAAGAGAATGACCTTGCAAAATTCATAAAAGAAAATGTATCGCAACCCGAAGAAGAAGCAGCCAAAGAGAAGTACAAGAAGGATATGATTAGGGCCAAAAGAATAATTGCAGATTACATTAAAGACCACTTGATCCCTCAAGTGTCTTCTAAGAGTACTCCAAAAAATATGTTTGATTCCCTAACCAGAATGTATGAAGGAAAGACCATCAACTTGAAGATGAATATGAGAACCCAACTCAATAATAAAAAGATGCAGAAAGGAGAAACAGTTCAAGACTATTTATCTAGGGTTTCTCAATTCAAGGAACAGTTAGAAGCAATTGAAGACAACTTGGATGAAGATGAAATCATAATGACGACTCTCAATGGTCTCACAAGACGTTGGGATGCCTTCATCCAAACTATCTGTGCAAGAAAAGAGAAACTCCAATTTGACAGTCTATGGGAAGAATGTGTTCAAGAAGAAGCAAGAGTGGCCAACCGAGAAGTTGTACTATTAAGGGATGAAGATGAAGCCCTAGTTGTTCATGCTAAAGGAAGAAAGAAAAGGTCTCATTTCCAAAAGGAGACCAATTTTCATAAAGAATCTCACCCTCCAAAGAGATTCCATAAATATCATAAGGGTCAAAGAAAGGGAAAAGACTTCACCTCTTATCAATGTTATCATTCTGATAAGATGGGACACATTGATAAGAATTGTCCTTCCAGAAAGGAAGAATACAAGAAGAGAAATAACAAAAGACATCATGCCCATGTAGTTGAAGATGATAAGCCACCCAATAAGTTGACTAAAGAAGAAATTGAATATTATGTTTTGCTTTTCTCCCTCTTAGGATCTGTGACACCTAGAGAGGATACTTGTCTCATCGATAGCAGTGCCTATAAGCACATGACAGGTCAGAAAGGCATTCTCTCTAGCCTTACAGAAAAGGACTTCCCCTAGAAAGTTTCACATGGAGATGATTATCAGTACCTTATCAAAGGAATGGGAGAATCCACCTACAAACTGGATTCAGGAACTCCGATGAGAATGAAGGATGTACTCTATGTACCAAGTTTGGCAAAGAAATTACTTTCTATCTCATCCCTATATAAGAAAGGTTTCAGGGTTGCATTCATAGATGGTGAAGTTCTTATGTGGCCTAAAGGAAAAACTATAGAAGATGCAGTTGTTATTGGAACAAAAGAAGGAGGTTTGTACAAGTTAAAAGTTCACTCATATGTAGCCTTAACTCACTCTACTGAAAGTCCTTGTGAACTTTGGCATAGAATACTAGCTCGCATCAACTACAAATCCTTACCATATGTAATAAAGGTAGTTACAAGTTTACCAGAATTTAAGGTTGATCATGAAGGTGTATGCAAGGGATGTGCACAAGGAAAGAACATAAAGAAACCTTTCCCAAAGAGCAACAGTAAATCAGAAGGAATAGTGGAACTCATACACTCAGATGTATGCGGTCCAATGCCATCAACCTCTCTAAGTGGGTATGTATAATATGTATCATTTATTGATGATTACTCTCATAAGACTTGGGTTTATTTATTGAATTCAAAATATGAAGTACTCGGAAAGTTTAAGGAATTCAAAGCCTTGATAGAAAACCTGTTCGAAAGAAAAATCAATATACTCGTGTCAGATAATGGAGGATAGTACACCTCAAATGAATTTGGAAGATTTTACAGAGACGTCAGGATTGAGAGGGAGCTCACCACTCCCTATAATCCTCAACAAAATGGTGTAGCAGAAAGAAATAATAGAACAATTATGGAAGCAATAAAGACTATGATTCACGATCAAGATCTTCCAATGCACTTATGGGTTGAAGCAGCAAGAACAACAGTTTATGTCCAAAACAGATTATCTCGTAGTGCACTTGGATTCAAAACACCGAAAGAAATGTTCAACGGAAAGAAGCCAGACGTAATCTATTTCAAAATGTTTGGTTGTCCAGTATTTGTACACATTCCAAAAGAAAAGAGAACTAAATTGGATCCCTCGGGAAAGAAGAGAATATTCATTGGATAATGTGAGGTCTCTAAGGGCTTCAGAATTTACATATCAGGTTACCATCATATTGAGATTAGCAGAGATGTAACCTTTGATGAAGATGCAGCACTCAAGAAATCAAGGAAATGCCATCTTGAAGAAGTATATGAAGAAGAACTTGTAGCTCCTAGAGTTGCAGAACCCGTGAAAGAAGTTACAGTTACCCATGATGATGAGATTATGTCAGATCATGATATGATAGAATATCAAGAACCTCCCCATATGATGATCTCTCACAAGAGAAAGCCATATTGGGTGAGAGAACTTATTCAAGATGCAAATAAGTATGGTTCCCCAGAAGGAACCATAAGACAAAGCAAGAAACCTAAGCCATTCTCCATTTATATGGCCTTGATGTGTGATCTCATAGAAAAGGAACTTACTTGCTTTGAAGAAGCCATTCAGAAGAAAGAATGAGTGGATTCCATGACAGAAGAATACCAATCCATTATAAAGAATGATGTATGGGAAGTAGTTCCCAGACCAAATAACAAAGATGTGGTATCTTCCAAGTGGATATACAAGATAAAACATGCAGCAAACGGAAGTATTGAAAAACATAAGGAAAGATTTGTGGCTCGCGGTTTTTCTCAAAATGAAGGTAATGATTGTGACGAGACATTTTATCCTATAGCCAGATACACTTCTATCATCACCATCATAGCTCTTGCAGCCAAAATGAAGCGGAAGTTACACCAGATGGATGTGAAAACAACCTTCTTAAATGGTGTTATTGAAGAAGAAGTGTATATATAACAACCACAAGGGTTTGAAGTTGAAGATAGAAAGAATCATGTCTGCGGGCTAAAGAAAGCTATGTACAGGCTAAAGCAAGCTCCTAGACCTTGGTATGGAAGAATTGATAGTTTCTTGACAAGCTTAGGCTTTACCAAGAGTAAAGTTGATTCTAACCTTTACTTCAAGGTTATGAATGATGATCCAGTTATATTGCTATTGTATGTGGATGATTTATTCTTAACAGGAGAAGAAAATCTCATCACAGATTGTAAGAAGAATCTCGTTGTAGAGTTTGAGATGAAATATCGAGGCCCGATGCATTATTTCTTAGGTCTTGAAGTTTGGCAGAGTCCAAAGAATATCTTCCTTAACCAAGGGAAGTATGTAGTTGAACTACAGAAGAGATTTGACATGTTGGAATGTAAATCCATGAACACGACCATGGAAAAAAATTGAAGCTCCTGGTTGATACTTCATTATAGTTGGTTGATGTTACTCTATACAGATAGATTATTGGTTCGTTGATGTATCTGACAAATACCAGGCCAGATATATGTTTTGTTATGAACACCTTGAGTCAGTATCTGGTAGAGCCCAAACGTGTTCACCTTGTAGTTGCAAATCATGTGATGAGATACTTTAAGGGTACATTGGATTATGGTCTCTATTATACTACAGACCATGACTTCAGACTGTATGGTTATACTGATTCATATTGGGTTGGAAGTGATTCTGATAGAAAGAGAACTTCAGGATGTTGTTTTAGTCTAGGGTCAACCTTGACTTCATGGAAAAGCAGGAAACAATCCAGTATTGCTCTCATCACGATAGAAGTGGAGTACATTGCAGCATGTTTCACCAGTTGTGAATCCATATGGCTTCAGAAGTTGTTGATAGGTCTATTCGATCTGGAKATGGAAGCCACTATGATTCTATGTGATAACCAGAGTTGCATCAAGATGATGGAGAACCCAGTGTTCCATGATAAGTCGAAGCACATAAAGATTCGGTATCACTACATTYGTGATACGGTGTAGAGGGGAGCTATAAAGCTCCAATTTGTTGGCATAGATGAGCAGGTTGCAGATGTGTTGACCAAGCCTCTGTCTTGTGTGAAATTTGAGTACTTTTGAGACAATTTGATGTTGTTCGAAAGGACCTCCCTCAAAAGGGGGAGTGATGTTGATTATACTATAGTATCATGACCAACAATGGGTAGCTACGTTAGTATTTTATATCCTAGGGCATTGATCATCCTTGCGCAGATCCCGAAGGTCCGGTAAGGATGATCTGTCGGAGTACCTATGCATGTATATGCCAAATGTGGTCAGTAGTGGTAGCTCTGTTAGGATTTTATATCCTAAGAAATATTATGATTTTTGGGCAGATCTTGAAGGTTTAGTAAGGACGGTTTGTCAGAGTACCATGTGGTAGCTTGTTAGGATTTTATATCCTAGCGAATATTATGATTCTTGGGCAGAATACGAAGGTCCGATAAGGACGGTCTGTCAGAGTACCACAAAATTTTGTTGTTGCACCTGCCTCATTATGTTTCCATATGATGATACTGTTGTTGTCTCAACCTCATGTTGATGATGTTGTTGTCTCAGGTTGGTGTTGATGATGTTGTTCTTCCAGCCTCGTGCTTTTGATGATGTTGTAACAGCCTCATGCTATTGATGATGGTGTACCGGCCTCGAGTTGGTGATATTTTTTTTCTAGCTTTAAGTTGATTGATGTTGATGTTTCAGCTTCATGTCGATGATGATGATGATGATGATGATGCTACCGCACCTCCATGCTATGAACGATGATGATATTGATGATGAGAAAAACTTCCGATGATTTGTAGATATGCCAAACACTGTTGCAGATGTTGATGATGATGATTCCCTCTCTCTCTCCTTATCATGGTGTATTGGGTTATGTCAGTAGAATACCCTTCTCGTTAAAGGGGAGTGTTGAAACATTGTAACTTCGAAGAATATTCTAATTATATTTGAGTTATTATCTTATAGACCAAATCCCCTTTTGTGGATTGATCATGTCGGGACTTGTATAATACCAAATCACTTTTTTTGGATTGGTCAAACCATATTTATATAGTGGCATTTGTAAATTCAACCCCTAGGGTTTATAAAGTGGTTTTAACCACTCTTGGAAGAAGTTAGCCCTACTAAGTGAAGATACATAACCCTAGTTCCTCCTCAATGAGTATTTATAAGTGAGGATGGCACCTCTCTTGTTCATTCACTCACTCACACTTCTAGTGCTCATCTTTTGAAGGTAGTTGCAGTTGCAGGAGGAAGGAGAAGAGAAGCGCATGCTCAGTCCTAGTTTATTCTTGGTTTTTTTCTATTAGTCTTGGAATTGTATTGGCAATCTATTATTGAGGAATTTTTTGTTGGGTTTTCTCCCCCATGAGGGTTTCCCAGGATAAAACATTGTGTACCTTATGATTGTGTTTCTTTCAGTGATCCTCTTTATGATTTTGTTTTCAAAATGCATTGAATGCTCTAGTAAATTGAAAATAACCTAATAACATCATTAATCTTAACACATCCCAGTATGCATCCACAAAGCCATGTATATCCAACACTCTATCCAATCTTGGTCTTCCTTGGTAGCACAATCCATAGATAGCAGTGCCACACAAATACTTGAAACCCCTCTTTACTGTTGTCCAATGTTCCTTCCTTGGTTTTGACATATACCTGCTCAACACTCCCACTACATGTGCAATGTCTAGTCTAGTACATACCATTGCATACATCAAACTTCCAACTGCACTCGCATAAGGAACATGAGACATGTCATTCTCCTCTTCTTGTGTCTTGAGACACTGATCCACAGATAACTTTACACCTATAGGGATAGGGACCATGATCGGTTTACATTCCGACATATTAAACCTCTACAATATTGTGTCCACATATTTTCTCTGATTTAACCAAAGTTTCTTGTTTTTCTGATCTCTTTTAATTTCCATGCCCAAAATGAAATTTAGAGAACCAAGATATTTCATGTCAAATTTAGAGGACAAATGAGTTTTCACATCCTGGATAATCTCCTTGTTGTTTCCTATCAGCAACATGTCATCCACGTGCAAGACCAAATAAATCAAATGATCACCAATTAATTTAAAATACACACATTGATTCTCTTTGCTTCTTGTGAAGCCAAGTCCCAGCATATAAGTATCAAATTTTTGATACCACATCCTTGGTGATTGTTTTAAACCATACAGGGACTTTTTCAGCTTACATACCACCTCCTTCTTTCCCTTCACAACCATAAGGTTTGGTTGTGAAGGGAAAGAAGGAGGTGGTATGTNTTGATTCTCTTTGCTTCTTGTGAAGCCAAGTCCCAGCATATAAGTATCAAATTTTTGATACCACATCCTTGGTGATTGTTTTAAACCATACAGGGACTTTTTCAGCTTACATACCACCTCCTTCTTTCCCTTCACAACCAAACCTTATGGTTGTTTCATATAGATTTCTTCTTCTAGATCCCCATGTAGGAATGTTGTCTTCACATTCATATGTTCTACTTCAAAATCAAACATAGCAGCAACAGATAACAAAAATATAATAGAAGTTAACTTGGCAACAGGAGAACAAATCTCACCAAAATCAATTCCCTCAACCTCGAAATAACCCTTTGCTAAAACCGAGCTTTGTATTTCTCCACTTTACCTTTTTCATTCAACTTCTTTTTAAATACCCATTTGTTGCCAATGGTATTTCTTCCAATCGGTAAATCCACTAGATCCCAAGCCTCATTCTTATCTAAGGCTGCCATTTCTTCATCCATGGCCTTTTTTCATAATTTTTCATCCTCTGAATCCACTGCCTCCATAAGATTTCTAGGATCATCATCAGTAATAGACAAAGAAAAATTTGAATGGAAATCATATGGAGTATACCTTTCCAGTTTCTGTCTTTCCTTAACTGATCTCCTTAATACTGGAGTATGAGGATCTTCTTCTTTTGATTCATGTTCTTTTGTAGAGTCTGATTCATCATCCTTTAAATAAAACTCTATTTTCTCTACTTCTTCCTTACTTGGTACGACATTATGTTTGACAACATCTTTTATTTCTCTAAATACCACATCTCAGCTATACACAACCTTATTAGTTTATGGGTTCCAAAAATTATAACCTTTAAGACCATCTTTATACCCAATAAAGATACACTTTTCAACCTTCTTATCTAGCTTACTCTTGTTTTCCTTTGGAACGTGAACATAGGCCTAATAGACAAATACCTTGAGATGTGTGAGAGAAAGTTTCTTACCAGTCCATAACTCTTGTGGACTCTTGTCATCCAGTGTTGACGAGGATGATCTATTGACTAGGTAACATGCAATACCCACTGCCTCTGCCCAAAATTATTTCCCTAACCCGACACCATGGAGCATGCACCTTGCTTTTTCCATCAACATCATGTTCATCCTTTTTGCAACTCCATTTTTTTGAGGTGTATATGGAGCAGTATTTTTCCTTTATATACCACACTTCTTACATAATTCTTCAAATTCATTCCCGCAAAACTCTCCACATTATCTATCCTTGACACCTTGATTCTTTTCTCTGTTTGATTCTCAACAAGAGCCTTAAACTCTTTAAACCTGTCAAAGACTTTATATTTCTTCCTGAGGAAATATATCTGAGTATTCCTCAAGAAGTCATCTATAAATGATACATAGTACATAGATTTTCCCAATGATGGAACCAACACAGGTCCAAAAACATCACTGTGAACTAGTTGTAAAATTATCTCTTCCCTTGTTGCACTAGAGGATAATCTTACCCGATTTTGCTTCCCATATACACAATGTTCACATAAATAAAAATCCAGAGAGGAGTTAGACATACCTTCAACCATACCTTTACCATGTAGTAGTCAAAGACCCTTCTCTCTGATATGCCCCGGTCTTTGATGCCACAGCATAACCTTTTCTCCAGAGACTGTAGGAGTTTTTTCTTCTTCAACTCTAATATCAAGAACAATGGAGCTATTACACCCATCACTAATAGTGCTTCTTTGCAACTTATACAAAGTTCCAAACCAAACTCCCTTCAGCAACACCATTTTTCCTTGAACCGTCCTGCAAGTTTCCTTTTCAAATATTGTTTTTACCCCTGCATCGTCCATTTTGCTTACAAAAATCAAATTTCTAGAAAATCACGGGATGTACAGAACACTAGGTAGTGTTCTAATCCTTCTATCTATGAGCCTCAATTTGAATTTTCCTCATCCTATGATTCTGGTTGTCGAGTCATCACCAAGGAAAACATTACCTCTATCATACCTTTCCTATTCACAGAACCACTCCTTGTGGGGAGTCATATGAAATGATGCACCTGAGTCAACCAACCATGTCTCATTATTTGCATGTGTGCTTGAAGAAACCAAGTACACATCACCTCCTTCTTCCTTGGAGGTATTTTCTTCTATAGAAGGAGCTTCTTCAGATCCCTTCTTTTTCTTAACTTTGGATCTACATTGCTTCTTGTAGTGCCCTTCTTTTCCACGCCTCCAACATGCCTTTACAAACTTTCTAAGATATTTAGATCTACCCTTAGACTTAGATCTCCCACTTGAGGACTTATATCTCTTTCTTTCTTGGGAGTGTCCTCTTGCAAATAATGCATATGTGCTCTATACTTCCATGTTCTTTACTCTCATCTCCTCCGACAAAAAGGATGAGACCACTTCATCAAACTTCAAGGAAGTCGTATTACTACCTATGGCCACAACCAAACTATCCCACGAATCTGGTAAAGAGTAGAGTAAACTGAAACACTTATCTTTATCTGAAATTTTAATCTCAACAAATACTAACTGACTTACCACAGTATTGAATCCATTCAAATGCTCTACCACCGAGTCTCCATCTCTTTCCTTAGGTTATACAACTTCTTTCTCGGGAATATTTTATTTACTATAGACTTAGACTAATACAACTTCTACAATTTGTCCCATAAATCCTTGGTTGTAGCTTCCTCTAACACATTCAATAATATTGAATCTGAGAGACATAGTCGGATTGTTCTCTTTGCCTTCCGATCCAAATTTTTCCAGTCATCTGTTGAATTTTTTGTAGGTATAGTACCTTGATCCACCGCGATCCACTGATCTCTATCCACCAACAGATCTTCCATCTTGAGCTTCAACAAGTCAAAACATTTCCCATTAAACTTCTTGATCTCCATTTTCAAATTGCTTGCCATTTCTCTTCACCTAAAGAATCAATACCGCAGATCTCCCATTGTAACAAGGCTTATCATAGTCATGAGCTAAACCATTGACCAAAAAAGGAATTGATCCAGGTGGATATTGGTGGCCACCCACCTGTTCCAAATTCCAGTTACCTCATCTTGAAAGTTTCAGTTTAGCACGTTTCTCTGTAATGGGGACATTTATTTGTAATTGTGGGTTCTTCACTTACGGGGCTATCTCGAAGCCCTACATAACATCCAGGTGGATATTAGTGGCCTCCCACCTATTCCAACTATCTTATTTTGGAATTTTTCATGTCTGTACATCTTTTTGTACTTCCAGGGTTGTTTTGGGGATCTAAACAGTGTTTTCTTGGCTTGTCACAGTCAAACTATAGATGAAGTCAATGTTTGATGGCATAATATGTAGTTCTCGAAAACACCTTTCCAACGTGCTATCACGTGCCTAAAACAAAGATCATATGCAAAAGTTACGACCCCGGGAAGTTAATGTACTAACTTACCCCAACAAGGCCCACATGACAAAATGGTATTGAATCTGCTAGAAGGTTATTTCTCTGTTCACAATTTTTCAGATAGGTAAAAGATCACCTTTTCACTCCTCAAGGATCTCCCCCATGTCAAACATTGGTGGGAAACTTACTGGGAGCAAAGTTCCACATAGGAATCTGGAATACATGGGGTCGAGTCCACTTGGGATTTTTGTGTGGATACGATCAAGGAACAATACTACCATGTTGATAACTATGAATACCAGTACATGAAATGGACCACACAGCAGCAAGAGAAGAGACAAACAATTTCAGAGTTCACAAATTCTTTCCATACCTTGAGCACCAAGCTACGTATCAAAGACTCCAAGCAGAATCTAGTTCTGAAATATCGTGGGGCTCTTCATAGGTACATCCAAACTGAAATGGATTTCTTAAACGTCTCATCATTGGGAGCTGCCTATCGATATGCTGTCAAAATCGAGTAGAAATTTAGGCACTAGAACAAATGGGAGTTCAGGTCTGCAAAACCGCAACAACCAAAGCATGGCAAAGACGGCCCTAACCAATAATATTCTAACAACTAGTCCAAGACACAGGAAAATAAGGGGAAAGGAATGATGAAGAATGACACCGGAAAGTGGTGTGACTTCAATAAAAGATCCTGGCACAACACCAATGAATGTCGCTCAAAACASCCATTGGTGGCCAAGCTCAAAGATAAGGAGCCGAACCCTGATTCAGAATCTGATCCAAAAAATATTGAAAACAAACAGATCATCGACGCAGACCCTACTGCTACTATCATGACCACAACAATTCAACCARAAGAACCAGTAGATCCTAAAGAGGGGGAGCGCCTCTTCCATTCACAGATGTGGGTGAAGGGGACCTCGTGTTGAAATATTGTAACTACAAAGAGTATTCTTATTATTATTGTTATTTTATTACCAGGATTAATCCCCATTGTGGATTAATCATGTCGGTAATTGTATTAGGACCAAATCCCCTTTTGTGGATTGGTCATCGGACAATTGTAATAGGCATAATAAGAATTCAGCCCCAGCAATTATTATTGAGACCCAGAATTAAATTAAAGGTGGTTTTACCCACCCAGAGTGAGAGGTTGGCCCTGCCAGTGAAACCCTTTCACACGTGCCAGTCTTGTATATATAGGAGGCTAGCGCCTCACTTTATCAAACAACTCACTTGCNGCTCATTCTCTTATGAGGTAAGCTGAAATTACCAGTTGGAGAGAGGAGAAGAAGAGTGGCGCATCTCTTGGAGAGGACTATCTGTATTGGTTTGAGTTATCTCTTGAACATTGTATTGGCAATTTATGATAAGGAAGTTTTTGTTGGGTTTTCTTCCCCTAGAGGGTTTCTCAGGATAAATGTTGTGTCTCTTGTGAATGTGTATTTCTCAGTGATCTTGTTCTTATGATGCTCTTATCTATTGAAATGCAAAGAACTATAATAATGGCATAAACATTAACACCTCGTTGCATTTCATTGTTGATAGTTGTAGCCAAAAGAACCTCATCTCAGCTAAGGTTGTCAAACAGTTGGGGTTATCGACAACACCACACCTGCAGCCATACAACATCAGGTGGCTTCACCAGGGACGAGATCTTTGTGTCAGCCAGCAATGTCGCCTATCCTATGGCATCCATTCCTTCAAGGATGAGGTAGTGTGTGATGTTTCTCCTCTTTATGTCTATGATGTTGTTTTGGGCCAACCATATATGTGGAAACTTCATGTTGTTTATGAATCTCGACCCCGTAGTGTCAATATTACTCTGGGTGGTCAGCTCTACATGATACCAAAGGTAGTTCTGACTATTGCTCCACCAAAACAGTGTCGCAAGGTAATCTCTCATACTACAAAATCCATGCTCTTCACAGTCTGTTCAAAGGATGCACAAAAGGCCACTACAACCACTGCAGCCTCAGCACCTTCTATCCAACAAAAGAAGAATGCATAAGAGAATGCATATATTGTTTCTTCACCTAAAATGGTGCCTACACAATTCCCCGTCAATCCCAGAGACAACATATTGATGGAACAAATTCAACCCCGTCAAGCCTAGATACAACATATTGATGGAACAAATTCAACCCTGCCAGCAACAAGTTCATGACAGCCTTCCACAGACCAAACAATGCAACTTCTCCAACAAGGCATGTACCTCACCCAGATTCATATTCATAAAATGCTTCCTCCTCTTCCCCAAGCACTCAATGCAATGGAGACCATTTCTTCCTAAGGGGGGAGGATTGATCCAGGTAGATATTTGTGGCCACGGACCTGTTACAAATTCCAGCTGGCTCATCTTCACATTTTTCAGTTCAACATGTTTCTCTATAATGGGGACATTTCTTTGTAATTGTGGTTTCTGCACTTATGGGGTTGTCCTGAAGCCCTACATAGCAACCAGGTGGATATTGGTGGCCGCCCACCTATTCCAACTAGCTTATTCTGTAAGTTTTCATGTCAGTACATATTTATGTACTTCTAGTGTCATTTTGGGGCTCTAAACAGTGTTTTCTTGGCTTGTCACAATCAAACTATAGATGAATTCAAAGTTTGATAGCATAATACGTAGTTCTCAAAAACACCTTTCCAACATGCTATCATGTGCCTAAAACAGAGATTGTATGAAAAAGTTACGACCCCGGGAAGTTAATGTACTAACTTACCCCAACGGGGCCCACATGAATTTTGGCATTTCATCTCCTAGGGTTAGGTTTTTGGATGTCTAGGGTTTGGGAATTCATGTTTATCATAAAAACGCCTTCAGAACCTCATTATAATCATCTTCTTGTGAATGATATTAGTCGTCACATCTCTTCTCAAAGATAAAGTTGTCACCATTCTAGCAAGTCTTGCACTCTGTATTTTTACAGCATCTGTACATTTATTTCATTAATAGAAATCATGTATTGTTGTATTTCTCTATTTCTGGCAATTTTTATGTGTATTTCATTGTAATATCTCTGCTTTCATTTTGTTCCGAAAATAATTTGTATTAAGCGTCCCCTTGAAGCCAATAATTGCTCTAATACCAAATGTAAATTTTAACCTTGTACAATTATTTATTGCAAACATGTTTTCAGTAAAAGAAAAGAAAATATACAATGGACAATACACACATTACACAAATATTTTTCCCTTGGAAACCCAAACTGAGAAAACCAACATATTCTATATTCTCTCATATCATACATTGTTTACAATACAATATACATATAGGAGCCAACGGCATCCAAAACCCTAAACCAATGATCTGGATTAGTCAACAACCCTAATTCCTTAACCGGAAATAGAAAACCATTGACCAAAAATCATGTGTCGAAAAACTGCCCAACAAGGGACACAAAAATCGAGCCAAAACGAAAAAATGAGTCAAAAATATGACACGTTTCCCAAGGTAACTCAAACCCCCTAGTTGTGCAAAGAATATAACACATACCCAACATTTACCACCCACTAAAACCATTATAGCACCACGATGGGACAATCCCATCAGGAAGTACATATCTTCCATCTCTAATGTCAATATATTCCATCTCTAATGTCAATATATGATCTCGTACCACGAAGTGTTTCCTGTCTGGATCCGACATATTAACCAAAGTATATAGCATAGCAGGTTGGGCCTGCATGTTCATGAAAAATTTCAACAACCCACAGTTCCGCAAAGAATCCAAAGTGGGAGGAACATTCATAGTGGCATTGTCATTCAATTCATGTTCGTGTTCCCTCCACTCCAACATTGTGGCACCACCTGCCAAAGACACCACAAAATTTTATTAGAACCCAATCATCAAAGAAAATTCATGAAAAACTTTACAAAAATGGAAAAAATCCACTCGATTTCACCCCTCCTTGACGGACAGAGCGACTGGTTGGTGACCATATTGCTTGGTCGTGCCCCTCTTTGGCCCACAGATTGACCGATCACAACCATCTGGCTTGATTTCCCCCCGGCTCTGTCTTGGGAGCGACTGGTGACCCTCTCCTACACAACATAGAGAGACTGAACAGTTTGGTCACCCCCCGCAAGAAAGTTATTTGCGACCACACACGCTTAAAAAAATTGTGGCTTTCCACAACCAAAAAAATGAATGAAATGCAAAAATAAAACATGGATTTTCTAAGTTGGGATCCAACCTATTACTTGGTGGTTGAAAATTGCAAGATCTGTGGCTCCCCTCTCTATAGTCGCCGCTCCAAATTTTGGCAAGAAAAGGGCTCACCAAGTCTTTACAAAGGTAAATAGGTAAAATGAGGTAAAACTTGCTTTTTTACTCCATATATGGCTTCATTTTAACCCTGTTCATACTAGAATTAGCTCCTTTTCTTCATTTTTTGGACATTTATCTTTTTTATTTCTCTTTGAACCATCTACTAATCCATTTTTTATCGGGAACACTCTCAATATAAACTATGGAACCATTCTACAAAGTCTATTGTAAGCTCTTTTTTGACTCCTTAAAAAATAAAAGATTGACGAGTAGGCTTATCTATTCATACTCGTTTCATGGATTTCAAAAGACGTCCACCTAGCATATGTTTATCCCTTTTTCATTGTTGAGCAATCTTGTTGTATTTCACGCTCATTAAAGTTAATTAGAAATCATGTATGTTGAGCAATATTTTATCTCTTTTTTCGTCTCATCAAACTATTTACGAAAAAGGAACACCCTATCTCTTGTGGTTAGGAGAGTTATCCTAGGTATTACTTTATACTTTTCCGGACCGTGGAGACTAATTTTACAAAAAAATCCCTTATAGAGTTTTCTTTACGACCTTTTCAAACTCTCTAAACATCCATTGAGTTTACCTTCCTTGGACTCGTTAAACTTTACATCGAAGGACCCACACATGGGACCGAACCCCTCCTTCCTCAGGCTCGTTAATAATATGTCGAAGGACTCATTGCTAGATGAGCTATATCGATCATTTGTTATCCTCCTCCAGCTCATAAAACTAGAAGGATGTACTCACCAATCATGGTGGGGAATTTTTAGAGGGTTTTTCGTCTTATTATCTTCATTATCTGGAAATTATCATCACTTTGAGTCTCCCTTGAACAACGCACATGTTTTATCATCACATACAACAGTCAGGTCATCCATTATGTCTCATTGACCACCATTCACATCATTGTGTCACGTTCCACTCATCGGTCCATGACCAGCTCTTATGGTATTCATCTGAGTTAATGCTGCCAAGTCAAGCCATTTGTCGTGCATACTTGTTCAAGGGAAGTTTCTCTACGTCAGCCCCCTGTAGTCTTTTTTTCCCTTCCCCCGACCATCCATGTATCACTTGTGCTCCATTTGTTTCATGTCGATTGATTGGGGATACATCAAATCCCTCCTTCGACGAATTTCACCCTGTCAACTACAACTCATTATCCAGGATTGAAATCTAGAAACTCATCAATACCCTGGGACTTACAGACATCAGTGGTAGTTCTCCTTGCATTTCTTCAGTGGGTTTACATCGAATGAATCTACAAGTTTTCGACGTCAACTCCTTTATTCACACGTCATAGATTGTACTCGGTATCTTTGGTTCCATCATCATCATCGATGGATTCCCTCGCGTATGTTAATGGTATCCATTAAAGATCGGTAATCATACGATTTCTACCCAGAACCATGCTCGACTTAGCTCCTTTATTCTCATGTCATAGATTCATACCATTCAAATATCAGATGAATATGTTGGGAAAGATCACATTCTTGTTCGATGCTTCTCTTTCCCAAGCTGGGATGGAGAATATTCATGAGCACTTCATAGATTGTTCAATTCTTGAGTCACCTCACCGCTCTGTATGATGTGACATAGATCCACATTTATATTTGGCCGTGGCTATGGTCTCACTTGCATATTGCATGGATCCACCATATATTTTATCATGGCCATGCCCTAGTCCATTGTGTCATGCATGGATCTGCAGTGTAATTTTTGCGTCCATGCTCTTGTTTCTTTTACTAAGCATGGGTATGCCTACCTTGGGGATGTTTAATCTACAAAATTGACGACACTCTCTTCCGAGTTTCTTTTGCCCAAATCTTTGTGACTTTTATTGGTAAAGTATTTCGGCCATCAGACAGCTCTTCTGACCTCTCACTTTAGGGGGGATTCATTATATAGTTATTAACCTCCTAACTATTGAGCCATCATCTCTTAAGAGGTCACATGTCCAATCCAACAATTTTCATCACCTTTTCCCTGAGTTTCTAGCCCAATTTCCTCTTGGTCACTCTTTCCCTTCATTGAGGGTTGGTCGCCCTTTATGGACTGTCAGGTCACGGCCGGTCGCTCTGTCTATGTGTTTAGGGAGCGATCGAGCCTAGAAACTCCATATTTGGACTTGGCTGCGATGGATAAGACCTTCAACTGATTTCTCAGGTTTTAGTCTTGAGAAGCCTTTCATTATGAGCTCGAGTATCTTATCCTACTAACCATATGACCTTATCCCTAAATCCTTATAAGAACCAAGCCATTTCCCATGGGAAGGAGGAGGAAATAACTAGTAAACGTATGTTGCTACTTTGGCTACCAGATTTGGGCAAGGAACTTGGATAGAGATTGTTGCATCAGCTTCTCCATTTGTAATTTGTAATGATGCTTCAATAATTAATAGAAGGTGTATTGGACATTTCCCTCTATTCAATTGTGTACTTGTGTGTATGTATTCATTTGGATAAACTTAATAGAATTATATGTTATAATCTATTAGTGGATTTGTAATTGATTGTATGAATCTACTTTGATCTTGGAAAGGGTCTTGTTTCATTGTGTACATATCGTTGTCTCTTGGAGCGGGAATAATCTTCGCACAAGGAATCAACCAGGAGTGTGCAAGGACAACCTTCAGAAATCAAATATGTCATTCCATTAAATTTGCAAGATCGCATCCTGCATCCTCGGATGCCATGTCATTTTCCTGTAACCTACATGCTAGGTAATCCAATGCCCATATTCCACATAGGATGTGATTTTTTTCCGAAGGTAATCTTGTCATATCCATCACAGAGTTACCACGTGATGAGAACCACTGGTTTTAATTAATGAGGATCAATTCTCGCACATTTCCCCTGATCATCGTGTATGCAAATGGCAGTTACCATTTAATGAGCGGCATGCACCAAATGTACAAAGGGGGGAATTTGAACAATGAATTGCCCTAATGTGTGATTAAGGGGTACCTATAAAATAGGAAATCAAAGTTATACACGTAATCCTCACACTTACCCAAGTGCATTGAAGGTGGAAAAATGATTGGGTGTATTTAGGGTCGCATGGGGAACAAAATTTGATGGCCTTGCAAACTTTCTGGAAGAAGAGCTCTGACGATGGTTGGTCAGTTTTGTGAACGAGAATAAATATCAATCATCCATAGTGAAACAACAACGAAACACATTGAAGAAGATTGAGGATCAGGTGTTCGAGATAAGGTAAAATAAGACATAACCATAGCACAGTTATGTGAATATATCCAACAATGGTTGAACTGTGCATTAAAAGCAATCACTAATCCATTGTAATCTTGAAGATCAAAGAAACGATTATGAATGTTTCACTTGAGATGCTCCATCTTATTTAAAGAATGACAAAAAAGACACAAGGATCATTCTCTGCTTCCATTTTTGTGAGTACAAGCTTTGTCTAAAGAATTTCCCTTTTTTCGTCCTTCTCAGTTTGCAAATCATCCAATCTTGTCAATTGAGTATTGTTGTTTGCCAAACCAATTTCTGACTGCCCCTTTTTATCTTCTAGGTTGCCTCTGCTTGATATATGGTCCACGGGAACCCCATCCCAGCCCACTAGGGTGAATGCATTTTTATTTCTCGTTTAAATATCATGAATATTATGTAGTGTTGATTCATTGCAAACATTTTATTTGATATTGAACAGTCAATTTGTACTTATTTTTTGAAAACCCACAAAAAGCTATCTTGGGGGATCATAACTTTTGAGGTTTCAGGCTTCTATTTAAGCATGAAATCTCGAGAATGAGTTTCATTTACATCCCTATGATATGAATGTTGCTAAATTATTTAAAGTTCTCTGAAAAATGACCATTTATGCTACTCTTTGTTATGTTATTTTGCTTCAGATATGTTGTTGTATCTTGCCATGATATTGGAAGTGGTATAATAGCAGAAATGATTGTTCTTTCTTCATAATTTAAATTTCTTTCTTTTGAATCCGTGCTTTGCTTGTTCCACTTTCAGGCATCAAATGTGTGAATGATAAAAACATCTATCCATGAGTGACATAATTATTATTTGAGCGAGAAATAGAGGAGAACCATCTCTTTAAAAATGAAGAGGGTATCTTTGGATTTCCATAAGAATACCTAGTTATGAGGTTGTCTTTTCTCCTTAACAGGAAAAGAGATCAACAATTATGTATACTCTATCGGGGTAATTGTGGGAGATTTGGGTTATGGATTACCCTAGGCGCCATGGTAATCATCATAGGGAAATTCAAGACATGCATAGAGTTTTGTGCATGCATGAAGACTTCATCAATGACAATAAGACTTCCATATTCTTTGTAACAACTAAGCTCCATGAAAATGAGTGTCAATGCATTTCTCAAAATGCAATGATTATGGATACCCTCTTGCAACAAAAAATGCAAATTCAGGTCTTGGAAGCAAAATGTTCAATGTTGAGGAATATGGTTTGCAATCTTAATAAGGGCTCTTAGTTTGTTGCTTCTAATTTTTGAATGTCGGTGAATTATGTCCCTGACCAACCCAAGGAAGAGGAAATAGTCCATCAAATGCTTGAAGACATGGACTTCAACAATTAGGAATAACAACCTACTAATATTAGTCAAGATGAGGTGCACAACAAGCATGTCTTTTACTAATATCGGGTTTTCTATGTTATGTAGAATAATTCTTATTTTAGGTGTCTTTTTAGAGTTTATACCAGTAGAAACTTTTTTAAATCCTCTGAGAAGTATGATATAGAAGTTTTTTTACCAAACACATACTGCTTAATGGTTATGTTGATTTTTTTTTAAGAGATGACATATTTTTTTGTATTACTCTACTGATCAATTCTACTACAAACTATTTTTTATACAAAATACTATATGTTACCATTAAAAAAATATATTTATCATTGAAAGGTATCTATGTTTATGGTTATGTAAGCGTGAAATTTATAATTACACTAGGTGATATCTATGTAAGGGTTTCATTCTTTCAAAAAAGTAAAATTTAAATACCACATACCATTCTTATTATTAAAAACAAGGTCACTCAAAACTACATGAATGGGAAACTTACAGTAAAATGGGGAGAGGGGGGAGGTATAAGTTGGATTAATCATTTTTTCCCTCCATGTTCACCATTCTCCAAAGGACTTGGTGTTCAAAATGTTTTCCATTCTCATCTCGAGGGTGCAATGCTTAGGCGCAACTTATTAGTTGTTGGATTGAGAAACAACACAATGAAGATAGTTGGGACATACACATTTGAATTGATTCTATCTTTAGAAATGACCATTATTCATGCTTACTCCCATGGTCATTATAAGGTCGTCAACTATGCATATTCCAAGTTTGCAAACCTTGATTTGGACTCCATTCATGATTTCCTTTCATTTGATATCTAACATTTTCGCATCTAATGAAATTCTTGTTGTAAATCCTTAGCATTGAATATTTGTGCAATCCCATCTCAAAACTTGTTGGCATTTCCATCGAACAACCACCCACCATTGATACTTGACTTTATACATAATCAAATCGTCCATGTATGCATATGGATACCATTATCACTTTCCCTACCTACATTTATGTGTATATGACTATCTTTGAGTTGGAATTATTACTTTCTTCTTCTTATTCTTATTCTTATTCCCTACCTTTCAAATTTTAGGTACTTATTACAGTGAACTACCAATACTCCATAAAATCTTATATCACTTACAAAATATTAATTTCACATTTCATATTTAATAAATCTACATTTTCACATCAATCCCATACATATTTATATTTGTATTCTTAAACTTATTCACAATATAACAACTTATTTTCTACGCTTTAAAATCAATTATTAGTTATTAAATTTTCTATTGATTACATAGCCTTGAATTATCTGCAATTATATGTTTTATAATTTTCCAAACACACATTTTGAGTACCTCATTAAATTGTTTCGATAATATGAATAGTTCATGTTGAGATGGATGATCTTCCATAGTCTTAAAATTTATAGCACGCCCCATGACATGACATCTCGAAGGATAGAACTATTTTAGTGCCTTACCATGTTCTATGCATCTTAACGGTCACTAGGTTTTGAAGATTTCATTGTCTAAAGTGGAAGTGGAGGCCATGGTAGTTGTGTCTAATTAGTAAATTTGTGGAAGTTTAACTTTTTATGATTTAGTGGAAATTTATAAAGAGGTTAAAAGGGTGTATTAAAAATGGTGGTTGGGTCTAAGTAGTAAATTTGTGGAAGTTTAACTTTTTATGATTTAGTGGAAATTTATAGTTGTGTCTAATTAGTAAATTTGTGGAAGTTTAATTTTTTATGATTTAGTGGAAATTTACAAAGAGGTTAAAAGGGTGTATTAAAAATGGTGGTTGGGTTTAAGTAGTAAATTTGTGGAAGTTTAACTTTTTATGATTTAGTGGAAATTTATAAAGAGGTTAAAAGGGTGTATTAAAAATGGTGGTTGTGTTTAAGTAGTAAATTTGTGGAAGTTTAATTTTTTATGATTTAGTGGAAGTTTATAAAGAAGTTAAAAGGGTGTATTAAAAAATGGAAAAGTGAAATGACAAGGATTTTTAAGTTGGAATTCATTTTAGAATGGATGCTATAACACACCTAAATTGGTAAAAGGAAAACTCACATCCATTTTCCTCTTATTTTAATGAAAATTGCTAATTCTTGTAGAAGGTTTTTTTTTCTCTTTGAAAAACTTCATCTCCCACCAATTGTTTCGTCGAAGTCATATAAGCAAAGTTTGTCTAATATTTATATGGGTTATTAAAGAATCCCAACTTATTGTCAATGTCTCAATGTTTTTGTGTTTTGTTCCATTAATTGTTTCGTCGAAGTCATATAAATAAAGTTTGTCTAATATTTATATGGGTTATTAAAGAATCCCAACTTATTTTCAATGTCTCATTGTTTCTATTTTTTGTAAATTAATAGTTGATTAGTTGCAATGTGAATATGCATGTGAAATTAACTTGGAATAATTTTTACGACTTTAAAAATTTATTTTCTCTCTACAACATCTCGAAAGTAAACGAAAGTAATATATAGGATCGTGACTATCCAAGTATACATATGAGATCTACTTTATAATAATAAAATTTGCACCATTTCTCATGGACCGAGTTTATGATTTACCTAAAAACATCACAAGTTGACCAGGGTGTTTTTTAAGGATTCAAATATTATACATAAGTATAGTATTATAGGCGACTATTTTGGTTCAAAAATATCTCTCACACACATATTCCATTAAAAACATACAATTTATTATTAAAACTTGTTAATTTTGGCAAATATTATCAATATAAACCTATTTTATGCAAAAACAAATAGGTGAATTTTTAAAAGAACATGGTCGTTTGGTTAATATAATTTGTTTGAAAACAAGCCCCAAAATAGCCAATTGACAAAAAATTACCACTAAAAAATACCCTTGATTCACAACAAGTCATCAACTGGATTTATGACTTACATGAACATCACAACAAGTCATCAATAAGAAGTCCTGAGAATAACTCATTCAATAATATCTTTGCCATATATAGATGTATCACCTTTTATTTTTTATAAGCTCCTTTGTAGACATATTTATGAATATGTAGGACACTTTCTTTACAACATCTTAATGGTAAATGAAAATACTCTATATGAAAATGACTATCCAAGTACGTATATGAGATCTACTTTATAATAATATATTTTGCACCCTCTCTTGTGAACCAAATTTATGATTTGCATGAACATCACAACAAATCATCAATAAGAGGCCCTAACAATAGCTCTCCTTAATGTACTCAACAAATGTTCACCAAGATCTTTGTCATATAGATATATCTCTTTTTGTTTTTTATAAGCCTCTCTACAAACACATAAATGATTATGTATGACGTTCTCTTTGCAACATCTTAAAGGTAAATGAAAATAATTTCTAAGAAGATGACTATCCAAGTATGTATATGAGATCTACTTTGCAATAATATATTTTGCACCCTCTCTTGTGGATTGAATCTATGATTTACATGAACATCATAACACACCATCAATAGAAGGCCTTAATAATAACTCTACATAACATACTCAACAAATGTTCACTGAGATCTTTGTCATATAGATGTATCTCTTTTTGTTTTTTATAAACATCTATGTAGATACATATATGACTATGTATGACATCAACATCTTAATGATAAATGGAAATATTCTCTAAAAGGATGACTGTCCAAATACATATATGAGATAAATTTTAAAATAATACATTTTGCACCCTCTTTTATGGATCGAATTTATAACTTATATAAGCATTGCTTTAAACCATCAATAAAAAGCTTTGATAATAACTCTACTTAATAATTCTATTTAGTTTTTTCATTTTCTTTCCAACTATATAAGGAAGGCGTAAAATGGACAAATGAGTGAATAGTTATGGTCACAATAAGGCTTCCTCTAGACAACTTAGACTAGACCAGTTTAAGATTCTCATTCAACTTTAATTATGTGCTAGGGCTAGGGCTCTTGTGTATTAAGGTGTTTGTTTATAAAATAAAGTTTTAGCTTTTTTGTTATGGGTTTTATCTTCTTAAAGATAAGCTACCATCATTCTAACCCATTTGTATTACTTTATATATTAAAGTGTTTTCACTATTTCATTATTAATTGTTTTTGGAGACTTCACTATATAATTTTGCTCTTTACCATATATTTATGTTATTTCACTTATTATAAATATTCTTATTTCATTCTTAACATAATCTAATTGCACAAAAAAAAATCTAGAAGAAAATTATCACTTATATTAATAGAAATCTAATTTTACATCACAAGTTCGACATCCATATATAAGTGGCAGCTACATGATTGAAACATCTAGGGGATACAAAAAGATTACAATCCCCAAAGAGTCATATAACAGTTCCGACAGAAACTCAGATATTCCCAATACAAACCATCAAAAAAAGATACCAAATAAAACTCTTGCCACCACAAACCAGAGAAAAAACTATAAATAAGGTCGCCTATACTGAAGACTGAGAAATGCTTCCCAACAAAAAGCAAGAAATACTAGTATATGTTGATGATACTACGCTGGCCTGCCATGCCTCTAGACCACTTTTGAAGCTCAATATTGCCTTCAGGAACCAGGAGAGCCTTTTTGGATTGCTCATCCACTTCCTTGTTAAATTCTCGATAAATGTGATAAAATTTATGGCCCTAAACTTCTTCCTTAGCAACTCAATTCTTTGTTTCCAGCCATCAAGGGAGCTAACACACAAATTAATCTTCTTGTTTAACCAATTTATGATGACTTTTGAGTCCCCAAGGACCTGCAATTGGTGAATGAACAAATGATCTGCTAAGAAAAGTGTAGCCTATGCCCCCATAAGTTCAGCGTTTGTGTTTGTTCCAGCGCCACAATTCAAAAACCATTTGTAAACTATAGATGTTGAGCATTTTATAATACCCCCCGCACCACAACAATACCCATCCACCTGAGCAGCTCCATCAAAACACACCAATGGAAACTCGAGAGTTTCTTCTATCCAGCAAGACTGAATAGTAGGAAGGACCAAATTGCTCACCGGGGAATGATAATTTCCTAGTACCTTTATGATCACAGAGTATATTGAAGGTTCCTTACCTTCGAAGATAGTTGTGTTTCTCTCTTTCCAAATAAACCAGCAGGTCTTGGCCGCAAGGCTAGGAGAAGCACTTTTATCCGAAGTCCAATTTGTTAAGAATTCATCTAAGTCATTTCCTCTCCAAACCTGTAGGTTCTTTTTAAATGACTTAGGTTCTTCCCATATCATTTTTGTGAATGGACAAAATATATAGAGATGTGCATTGTCTTCACTGTCACTTTTTCAAAGTTGGCATCGTCTCGAACCATTCCACCCCTTGAGCTGGAGATTCTTCCATGTCAATATCTTATTTTTCACAGCCAACCACAAGAATAATTTTATTTTGCACTGTATATTCCACTTCCACATTTGCTTTTGCCAACCTGAGATCCTTGGCTAATTTCGGATAGAAAATATAGCCCCATATACATTCTTTGCCGAAAGAGAACCTGTGGAGTCACCCCCTATCCATTGTAGCTCATCTTCCTTCTCAGAAAGAGTGATTCCTGAAGCTTGAAGAGCTCACTTAAATCGATCCCATTCGGCTGCCAGGCTTCCTGAAAGAACCAAATCAGAGTTGTTGTTCCACGTCGATAATAATGAATCTTGTTCATGAGGTTTCCAAACCTGAGCCAAAACCGAAAAATGACTCCACCTGAGAGCATTGAGGAGTTGAAGGGAAAGAAAGGATGAGTTTCCTAGGCCGAGAATTCTATCTCTTTCAAGAGCCACACTATGACCCGTGCCAAGCTTCCAGCATATCCAATTATTAATCAAATGGACCGATTTAAGAAGGTTGTTCCATATCTTGGAAGCCCCTGGTTGATGAAATGATTCTGATTTGAGCCAATTCTTGACA
>JASDQU010307169.1:13246-24668 GCA_032191745.1 Picea mariana
TATATTCCTCTACATAGGTTTGTTTATTTGAAATAAGTGTTAAAATTTATTTAACACTTCAACTGTGTAGAATATTATACTACCTTACTTTCAAATGGGCATATTATTTATATATAGATCTATGTAACTGAAAAAAAATGTTTTTGGTTTGCAGGCTAGGTGGAGGTGGAGCTTGGAGCTCATATTTTCATCTAATTAAAGGGTTTCAGGGCCCTCGGGTGATTTCAATATATATATATATATACCCTTTACAGATTATTTAGGTTTGTTTAAATTTCTGGGTGGGAATAGTTCCATTCCTAAATTGGGTAGGTGGGAAGGCCCTGGTCCAAGTTTTTAAACCAGGGCTCTGATACCATGTGTAGAGACCTAAATTAATTAAGCCTAATAAAATTCATAAATTTAAACAGATAAGGTTACTTCGACGCATAAACAATAAGTAATTTCTTTTATTCAACATATAAGCAACATAAATTTAAGTTTATGAACAACATGTTAATAATTTTAAATAACCATCACATGTTCATGGAAATGCATACATAAAAATACCTCTGTTTGATGCTAAATTCTTGACCTCTAGTTGCCCTCTCTGCTGCTCTACCTAGACTCTGCTTGATGCTTTGACCAAACCCTGCCCAAAACCGACTAACCACCCAGCCAGCTAGGAGCAGCCTATCCGGCTCCCTAGCTCCAAGATTCCATGAGGATTCTTGGCCCCCAAGCCCAAAACTCCCAGCAACCTGCTGCCCCCTGCAATAGTTCACCCAATATCCAAAACCAAACTCCCAAAACCAGAAAATATCCAAACCAGGAAATACAGTCCTCCGCTCAAAATAATGCTTCCTCCCCAAATTTTCATAATCCTCTCCTGTAAGCCTCTACCCAGTCATATCCCCCTCATTCACCGCCTCCTCCTTCATTTAATTCCACCCACCTTATCCCTCCATTTACTACCTTATACCTCCATTCAACACTCTATCCCCTATCATACGTAAAGTTTCATAATGATTAAATTAAAGTTATTAAGCCCTTTAATTCTTTACCCAAATCATTGAATGTGTTAAGTAATCAATTAATTAATTAATCGACATTTATTAAACAATAATTAATTATTATTATTAATAGTTAATCATTACTTAACTAATACACATTAAGACAGTTAATTATTTAATTAACTATACTTAATAAACCCTATGTAACTATTTAACTGGGGTTGTTACATGTCCATACCCATTTTCCCAATTGACTGTTGTGGCCACGCAGTGCTGGACTGCGTGTGGCTTGCTGGCTAGTGTGAGGGAGGTGATTGTTTTTGAAGAGGCAGGTTACCCAGTCTGTGAGAGACTCTCTCCAGGTGAGAGAGTGCACGGAGGAAGTTAGAACTCCTGGAAGGAGTCCTGTAGCTGCCATAGAGCTCGGAGACTTCCGGTCCAGTCTGTTGCTGAAGCCCAAGGGAAGGGAGGTTAGCAACCGATGGACTGTCTTGGTGACAGTGAAGGTGTATACTCCTGGGGTGGGACATACATGTGGGGAATGAGAGTCTGTGGGAAGTGGGCATAAGTGGCTCCTGGGAGAGAATCCTTCTCCTGTGACTGTGTGTCTTTCTGTATCCCCTGCCTAGCCTAGAAATCCCTAACCGGTGGAGCTTAGTCCCATCTCGGGGGTGACCTACTATTGAGAGTGATGAGCAGCATGGTCTAAGGATGGGAGGTTCATGGGAGGTCTACACGCAGTTGGTGAATTACATCTAGTCTAAAAGATAAGTATATACATGCGTATAATTTCATTTAAATATGCATGTCTGTGATTCTAACAATGTTTACATGTATTCTGTTGTATTCATGAACTATTGTTAATGCTGTGGATTATGTATGCTAACGATATTAATGTACTTATGCTGTGTTTAACTATAATTAAGCAATTGTATTTCATAAGAATGCATAATATGTTACAGTAGTGTTTTTCCCCATAGTAATGTTGGCCCGACCATGGGGTTGATGGTCAGGAATGTTACACTAGGTCCTATCGCTTATTTTTCCTCCAAATCCATCTCAACTTGCTTAAAGTCATCATGCTCATGGGCTACTAACCCACACTTTTCTAATGCACAAGGTGAAATGAAACTATCTGTAGCACCAGAATCAAATAAAATTTTAACATTGACATGATTTAGCATACATGACGACTCCACCACCACAGATTGATTTTCTGCCTAGTGATTATTAACCACTGCATAAATATGGTGGCTACTACTTGCTCTTCCCATCGGGGTATTTCCTTATCTATGCACAAAGCCTGCTTGTGACTCTCGATAATAACGCTAGTAATGAGGTCCTTTACACCCCCAATATATAACCTGGGGTGGAACTTGGGTGATTCCTTGTGAAGGCCTCTGAAATGAGTTCCTTTCCCTGGAGCCCCTGCCCCTACTTATTTCTCCCTGAGAAGGTCGTGGACCTGCTTGCATCATTGGTGATGAGTGGGATACTGCATTCGTTACCATTGAAATATTGGTAGTAACTTCTCTAGGTGAAACTTTGTTTCCATAAGGAGGTGTCCTAGAGCTTCCTCCCTTGGAGAAGGTCCTAGGGGCCTTCTCCACGAATCCAGGATGTTGTGGAAAGGTTGATCTTATGCCTCCACTTAAGCTCACATGCTCCTCCACGTAACATGCATTTTCAGCTACTTCAGCTACTGATGACGGTTTGCAAATCCATACCACGTCCCTTATCTTAGGGTTTAACTCGTACACAAAATGCTCTTCTTTTCATTGATCGGTGTCCATGTACAAGATATATTTTACCAACTCCATAAACTTGATTTTATACTCTTCCACGGTCCTATTTCCCTGAACTAGAGTATGGAATTCTCCTACTTGTTGTTCCTTGTAGTATGCAGGAAAATATTTCATCTGGAACCTTTCCTCAAAAATCTCCCATGAGAAGGTGTCTAGGGTAAGGTGAAACTACCTCTCCAAGTTACCCCACCAGTTCAAGTCATTGTCCCTCAACTGAAAGATCGTTATCTTCACCTTTGATGTGGAAGCATAACCTCTTAAGGTGAAACATCACGTCATTCCTTCCAACCATGACTCTGCATGTTCACTTGCATGACCCCCAACAAACTATGGGAGTTTTATCTTTTGTAGCTCTCTTATGATGTCCCCTAGTGGAGGCTCTCCTCCTAGGACCTCCTCGTGAGTCCCTCAATGCTTCAAGGTTACCCACTCAAAATGGTGGAGGTTCCACTTCGACATTTTCTACATGGCGTCCCTTTCATATCATTAATAGACTCTAACGAGTGCAAAATGAGATCTAATTCAGGGGATGGTGGTGGTAGCACTGACGTTGATGGTCCTTGCGATGATGTCCCTCAGCCTTGATTTCCCTGAGTCCTAACCATCTTGAATAACTGAATCTGCATCAAACCAAATACTTATCAGGGTAGAGTTTAAGGAATTCTTCATTTTATCAAAATTATAATTGTAAACATAGGGTTAGGCATAAGTTTTATTTTTACTTTTATGTAAGAAAACATTACTCTCTTTAGGGTAAGTGACTAGGCTGGGTTCGAAAGATTCTAAGCTTGGTAACTTGTTTGGGTAAGGTGCTAACCTTATTGCCTTGCTAGGTAAACTAGCGTTGTGGGACACTCATCAATTACCCTTAGCTATCTCCTAAACATGTATTAAAATCCATCTTCTAATCCTTATATCATTATATGCCTGATAATTTATTAATCAATTGCTTATTTAATAACGTTTCACAATCAATTAACTAAAATTTAATCACAATCCCTTTAATAACATTAATAAATAACAATAAATATATTTATTTTAGTTTATATATATATATGTTAATGAAATTTATTTAAAATAAAAAATACGAATAATAATAATAAAAACATTAAATTTAATTAAGAATTTTTGAAATTTATTTTTAATTAATAGAAATCAATTTAAATGCATAAATAATAATATATACCCCAACTTTGTTTTTAAAAGGAGCATGTAGCATGGGCAAGGTGTTTTAGGCTACGTGTGGCCTAGAGGCCCACATGCCTTCTTTGCTAGTCCCCATGCAAACACACAAAACGAGATTAGGTTTCCACATCTCACACTCATTTCTCCCATTTCTTTCATTTCAAAATTTATCTTTGGTCATAGGGTTTTAGGGGCATGGCCTTGGATCCATGGTTTCCTGCCTAGAGGGTGTGTCCATGGTCATCTCTCTGATTTCTCTTGAACTAGATGTTTGAAGGGTGGTAGGGCGTGGCTATCTCCTTGGTGGATTATGGACTTAGGCTCCATGCGGGAAAACTTGTGGGTATTCTCCTCGACGCTTTTTGCACTAAGATAACTCGTAGACTTCCCTTGGAGCTCTTGTGAGCGTGTTTTGCTTGGGTCCTTGGGATTGGAGGCGTAGTGCTCAATCTTTGGCTAGACGCAAGGGTTTATCACAGTTTCCAGAGGCATGGAAAGGAGGAGTCATACGCTTTTTTTATCATTCTCACAACATTGTTTATGGCCATGGTGAGGGACATTCTCATCTTTCTTTGCCAAAAAATGGGTCTCAAAGTGAACACGAAGCCACCAGAATTGGCATAAACCCTCTCGTCATATGCATATGAAGAAGATGGAGCTTATGAATTTATCTCTGGGATTGCGCAATTCGCTATGACTGTTGAAGATAGGCTTCTTGTTACTCTCTTTGAAGCATTATCCTCATCATATTCTTGTTCTGGTGGTGATAATAATGTTGTTTATGGGTGCGTGGTGTGTTTAAGGAAATTTCATGGAGGAGAGGAGGAATTCAAAGTTTTCCCTATGGTGTTGGTAGACGCTTGGGGCTGTGTGCATTGGTGTGTTGCCTTGTGATTGGTGCTTGGTTTGTGTTTTCAAGGCTTGTTGTGAGTGTTTCTTTGTGACTTGAGCTCGAGCTTTGTTTTTGGTTTTATACTTGGACATAGAGATTCGTCCTTGGAATCGCGAGGGGGTGCTTGGTCTTTGTCTTAGGCACTGACTTGTGTTTGTTTCTTTGGTTGAATGTTTTGTATAAAGGAACACTCATCATGCCCTGGGCTTGGGTGCTGACTTGTGGTGGCATATGCTGTGGTATTGGTTGGATGATTATGCCCTTGGTTCCACAGAGATTAGGGTTTGATGACACGTTGTGCATAGTCTATGCTCCTACTTCTTCATTCGATTGGCTTCGCGCATGGTCTCTAGACTTGTGTGTTTGTTGTCACAATGACATGTGACATGGTATAACTCTCAGGTGCTTAGCTTGTAGACTCAGGTGTTTAGCAGATGGAACCATTTTCTGCCTTGTGGCTTAGTGCTTGGTCTTGGGCGCTAGGTCTTGGTGTCTGATGTGTATTGTTGGTTTTAATTTGGTGTTGTTTGATTCGTGGACTTAGAGATTTGGCATGTAGTATCAAACACCAATTTGGAAATTTGAATATTGGACTAAAAACTAATATTTTTATTTGCAATTTTTTTTTTTGTATATATTTCTGCATTTTTTTTACAGCTTATGCAAGTCATCATGCATCAACAAGTTAAACATATGGAAAAATATTTTAGTTATGTCATTCTAAAGTACATGAGTATATAAATTCTCCCCATTTCTTTATCAGTTAGAATTTAGACTTGGAAATCAGTTAGAATTTGGCCTTGGAAAGCTCCTTTATGAATCTGCAAAGAGTTTATAGGAAAGACTGTTTGGATTTTCAAGACTGTATGGGTAGTATTCATAGGTTTTATGGGCTGTAAATAATTTATTTATAGGCTATAGGTTAGGGGTTTGGGAACATATTGTACAGTTATGTGGGTGGTCAAGCCGGCGTTTCAGTTTTGAAACTTGGCTCTGATACCATTTGTAACGCCTTCCTATTACATGGCCTCAAAATAAATAAATATATGTTAATCTCCTACTGAAATAATCTGCAATAATTGGTAATCAACATAATTACGCCGAAAGGCGTACACCTATTGAAAATGGGAACATTTAATATGTTTTTAGTACTTAATCAGTTTTGTATGGAAAAGATTAAATATTGTTGGAATATTCTTAGTCGTCCCAATAAATCAATGGTTGTGATTTCAACCACTAACTTCCTCACTATTATAAAGACATCCGTTTACATGTTTATTTAAAATTTACTATGATGGCTAGCTAATTTCCACCTCTGAGTGATTAACGTTTCATTTTCTAAAAAGCCCAAGTTTACCAGCCATGATTTTTACTCCAACTATTATTTACTGGGTGGGATTTTCCTTCCTGGAGCTCTTACCGCGTCGGTTATTTAATGCACAGGGTTTTGCGGTTATTTAATGCCCAGGGCTCGGTTATTTCGACGTTCACCAACCATGAGTGACTTATGGCCGTGCTAGTCATAATTACATCATAATCACAGCTACAACATAATAAAATACAAACCAACCAGTAAACCACATGCTTTGACCAACAGGTTGGTTGATTTAGCCCCAAGTTCAATTGTTGTTGCCAAAACTGTCCAACTGATATTAACCTCCAAACCAACTAGGAATAACCTCTCTGAATCCCTAGCTCCACGAATCCTTATGGTTTCCTATCCCATAAAAGGAGAGTTTGTTGAAAATTGTTGCTATTGATGTGAAAGACAAGGGGAGACTACTAGGATAAAGAGAATCAAACCAAAAAAACAAAGGCAATGTCCATACTGAAAATCGAATTTCCCTTCGTATTAATGAGTTTTTATGTGCATAGCTCTGTGTGTTTACCATAAATCAAGATTGGAAATGCCATAACAACGATATGACAATGCATGAAACGATTTTGGGCTATACAAGTTTGAATATAAATGGTAAATGAAAGACATATGAGAAAACCTCATTGAATAATAATAAAGGGACGAGATTGATGAGGCACATCTAGTGAGTTGAAGGTGCAACAGAACCATGGACTTGGTAAAGGAGAACCCGATGGCCCAGTTAACCACATGGAAGCAAATATGAGAAAAGACAATATCCCACATGCACATGGAAAAATCATTTCTATGGGTTTATAATGAAAAGGTGAAGTAACATAGTTTGAATATGAATGGAAGAGCCACAAAATCCTACGTAAGGAATTAACATTTAGTTGTGGGGCCTATCATATTGTATAATAGATCGGAGCAATAGCTAACATGCAACATTAGAGGTCCCAGTGGGTTGGTGGTCCAATAATCTAGTAGTGGGGATCAATGCATATCACATACCAAAAGTCGGAGTGAAAATCCGGTGTTGAAGTCCCAGGTGCTTGGTGCCCGATAGGCTAGTGGATGACACAAAAAATCCATAAAATAAGCCACGCCAGTGCCACATCATCTATCACACATAATAGGGATCTACATGTAGGTGATGATAACAACCACATGGAGGCCACATCATCTGCCACACTAGTTCCATAACAACAATCGATTCAGTACAATTGTCCACAAGGATTCCATCTCATCTGTCACATCAACACGATGACCCAGTTAGTATATCCCGTATCAAAAGATCAGAAGGATTGTTAGCACAATGTTAAATTTCTTAGGTCTTGGTGACCTGATAGATGGAAATCAATGTGACAAGGTTCCATATCGGATCAAGAAGAATAGAGAAGATGTAGTGTTGAAGAGCTAGTAGGCTCAGTGGCCCGATGGCCCGATAACCTCGTGGTGGGGCCGAACATACCGATATACTAGATATTGAATGAATGAGTGAAAGGGAAGTGTTAAAGTGTCAAAGGCCCAGTGGCCCGATAGGCTGGTGAGTGCGGTGGGTCGATTGATAGGTGGAATACAAGATGAGAGAAAAAATTGAGGATGAAAAGATTAAGGCTCGGGGGTTTGGTGGCCCTATGAATCGGTAGACCCAATGGTCCTAATATCTGAGGAATGAAAATGATGACTGAGATTTAATTGAGGAAACAATATGACGACTCTTTTACGTTGAGTTTGTGTTGTGTTTTTTGGTGGGCAGGAGAAAATCAATGGTTGATATTTTTTCAAGATGAGTGATATAATCTGTGCTATGACCAGTAAACAAGATCACATGTGATAGAAGGAGTTTGGGACCAATTTTCATGGAGGCATTTTGCAACCCGATTTGAAGGAGAATCTATGAATCTAGATCCGACCTCTTGAGCATGAATTTCGTGGACAAACTCATAGGTAAAGAGGCTCTATAAATAACGATGCCTCAAAACATTTAAGAGTGTGTGTGAGAGAGAAAGGAAGTAAGGAAGTGTATTCAAGAGTGAGAGGGTTGAGGCTCATAGGTATTTGAGTGACAGATAGTGAAAGGAAGAAAAGTTTAATTGTTTAAGGGTGGCTGGGAGATTCATGGTCAAAAGAACATCTAAAGTCATTCAAATTGTGAAATAGTGGTGATTGTTGTAACAACAAAGACAAGACAATAGATTTGTGCAGGTGAAGGCTTGACCTAAACATTAGATTTGGTATTTTTGATAGTCTAAGGAGATTGGTGTCTCCAGTAGCTTGGTTCCTGCATCTTGTTGAGTTGGTGCTCAACTAAGGGGATTGGTGTCTTGTGCAGGTTGGTGCCAACAAATATAGCAGTTGTAGCTTGAAGCCTACATGCATTGTTGAGTTGGTTCTCAGCTGAGAAGATTGGCGTGTCCTGCAAGTTAGTTCTTGCAAGTATTGTAACAATAGGTTGGTTCCTATATGACTTTATAAAAGAATGGTTTTTGGGTTTTCTCCATATTGGATTTCCACGTTAAATATTTGTTTACAGTGGATTGTATGTTTGTGTACATACATTTCTCATTTAATTTCTTATGACTGGTGAAATAATAAATTGATAAATATTGTAAGAAAATAAAAATCAAACTTACACTGGTTCACCCCCCCTTTTAGTATAAGTAAGTGTGCCAACAACATGGAAATAAGAACACATTTGGATATGATTTTCATTTGAGAGCAAATCTAATTTCATGGGCATCCAATAAACAACCCATAGTCTCAATATCTTCTGCAGAGGATAATATGTAGTTGCAACCTCAACATCTTTCCATGCAGTATGGCTAAAAGGACTCTTGAATGATCCAACACATATGGAAAATGACCCAACTCCTATTTTTTGTGAACAACTCAACCATTGCATTGTCAAAGAATAATGTGTTTTAGAGAAAAAGAAAGCATATTGAGGTCCTATCTTTCACTTCATTCGAGAGCTTCTCAATAATGGTGATATATCTCTTCAATTCTTTGGATCAAGAGATCAACTCCTAGACATCTTTACTAAACTAATAGGGAAACATATTTTTGAATTTTAGAGACAACACTTGGGCATAGTAAGTGATGATAAATGTAACCGTCAGGATTAAGGAGGAGTGTTAGAGTTAATCTCCATAACTCCTTGTCTTCCAACACATCCAGTTATGTTGAGTTAGACTCCAATTAGTCCTTCACTTAAGTTATTGTTTTCTGCAGAGTAGTTATAGATCCATTGAGAGTTTTTTTCAATTTTGAATCTCTATAGAACCCCACTAATTCTTTCTTGCATCTTGTTTTACTTGTTAGTTTTGCTTATGTGCCTTTGATTTTAACAATCTTGTCATTTAACAGAAGATCCCCTCCAAGGTTGTCTATTTTTTTTTATAAATGTGTTATGTTATACTTGTATAATTTAAATGTTTAGTATGAGAGCTTCCACATGCAAAAATTTTAGTGAGATGGCCCATAAACATTAAGCACCATGTAGTGAGGCAATGATTGTCTCACTTCCTTTTCATCATGTTTGTTCAATACTTAATAAGTATGCAACCATAGACTTTGCTGCATGTCATTTGGACAACAAAAGTTTAAACATTTTATTTTTTGTGTTTTTAAATAATTATTATAGATAGCATTTATCAATAAAATTACAACTTTTCATTACTTAAATAAGTTTTGAATGTATAAATAAATTCAACACTCAATCTTAACAACCAATATCTAAAATTTAAGTTAAAAAATAACATATTTAATGAGAATATCTGATATGTTGAAATAACAATTGATATAATCATTGTACCCGTGGTTGGAAATAGTATCAATCATTAAAAAGCAAATGAAAGAAAAATAAAACTATCTACCAACGCTCACGTATACAGTTCACACACAGTTTCGTGGCATTCAACCTCATCACCAAAAAAGGAAAACATGTCCCATGAAAAGTTCTTTCATTTGAAGTGCATGTTAAAGTTTATTTGCACATATTTATTTATGTATGTACACAGTGGTGCATTGCATGAAAAGGTACATTGTGACAATATATCTTCTTCTCACTCTCTGTAAGTACTTGTGCAGCTCTTTACAAAATGTCCTCGCTTTTCAGAACTATATCAATCGTTTCATTGTTTGGAAGCTCGTTTCTTATGTTCCCATTTCTGCTGTGGAGACACCTAAAGCTGAATCCTGGTATACATCACGTCCCGTCTCTCTATGCAGACTAGGCAGGGGTGGAGATACCTAATGCTGAATCCTAATATACATCACGTCCCGTCTCTCCATGCAGACTAGGCAGGGGTGCAGTAATAGAGAGTAGAGATGATAAATTTTTTATTTTTTTTTTAAAGATGAATTGACTGCTCTAAGTAGAGTTGAGGTGTTACAAAGGTACCCATAAGATTTGGAATTGTTAGAGATTTGGGGTGTCACAAATGTGTCCATAAGATTTGAAATTGTTAGAGATTCGGAGTTGAGGTGTTACAAAGATATTGATAAAATTTGAAATTGTTATAGATTTGGGATGTCACAAATGTGTCCATAAGATTTGAAATCATGTAAACTTCACACTAACCAATTTGTATTTGTATTTGATCGTTATGAACAAACAATTATGTTCATCATCACTATGTTGTATTGACACAGTGCTCAGGAGGCATCTCTTTTCAGGAAATGAAAGTAAACTGTGATGGAATCCAGTGACCAAGAGGGTTAGATCACGCTTTCATTATGGGTATAGGTCTGGTGGCGATTCTCTATCATGAGTGGAGAAAATGACTCAATATAACCTAAAATATCGTGAGCCCCATGGTATTAGGTAAGCTTCTGTCAGGGTATTTTGGCTTAAGACCAAACTATTCTTATTGAAATATTAACGCGTTTTGATGCATATTCAAACACACAAAGGCATTGTATTTAACTTTTGGAATCATCTCTTTTATGATAGTGGTTTCATAAAGGCTGTAGTGGGATGTATGAAGCTCTGCTTTCAAAATACCTATTGTACCTTTTTTTTTTAATAACATTTTTGAGTTGAATACAATCTGCTCGTTATTTACTTGGTTTTTCGGTTCTGAGTTGTGTATGCTTTGAAGGTGGGTTTAACGTGAAGAACATTTAGTGTATTAAAAGATTTAATGTGTAAAATAGGAATATCAGTGCAAGATAATTGTCTGTCAAG
>JASDQU010307169.1:36483-49722 GCA_032191745.1 Picea mariana
TTTCATTTCAAAATTTATCTTTGGTCATAGGGTTTTAGGGGCATGGCCTTGGATCCATGGTTTCCTGCCTAGAGGGTGTGTCCATGGTCATCTCTCTGATTTCTCTTGAACTAGATGTTTGAAGGGTGGTAGGGCGTGGCTATCTCCTTGGTGGATTATGGACTTAGGCTCCATGCGGGAAAACTTGTGGGTATTCTCCTCGACGCTTTTTGCACTAAGATAACTCGTAGACTTCCCTTGGAGCTCTTGTGAGCGTGTTTTGCTTGGGTCCTTGGGATTGGAGGCGTAGTGCTCAATCTTTGGCTAGACGCAAGGGTTTATCACAGTTTCCAGAGGCATGGAAAGGAGGAGTCATACGCTTTTTTTATCATTCTCACAACATTGTTTATGGCCATGGTGAGGGACATTCTCATCTTTCTTTGCCAAAAAATGGGTCTCAAAGTGAACACGAAGCCACCAGAATTGGCATAAACCCTCTCGTCATATGCATATGAAGAAGATGGAGCTTATGAATTTATCTCTGGGATTGCGCAATTCGCTATGACTGTTGAAGATAGGCTTCTTGTTACTCTCTTTGAAGCATTATCCTCATCATATTCTTGTTCTGGTGGTGATAATAATGTTGTTTATGGGTGCGTGGTGTGTTTAAGGAAATTTCATGGAGGAGAGGAGGAATTCAAAGTTTTCCCTATGGTGTTGGTAGACGCTTGGGGCTGTGTGCATTGGTGTGTTGCCTTGTGATTGGTGCTTGGTTTGTGTTTTCAAGGCTTGTTGTGAGTGTTTCTTTGTGACTTGAGCTCGAGCTTTGTTTTTGGTTTTATACTTGGACATAGAGATTCGTCCTTGGAATCGCGAGGGGGTGCTTGGTCTTTGTCTTAGGCACTGACTTGTGTTTGTTTCTTTGGTTGAATGTTTTGTATAAAGGAACACTCATCATGCCCTGGGCTTGGGTGCTGACTTGTGGTGGCATATGCTGTGGTATTGGTTGGATGATTATGCCCTTGGTTCCACAGAGATTAGGGTTTGATGACACGTTGTGCATAGTCTATGCTCCTACTTCTTCATTCGATTGGCTTCGCGCATGGTCTCTAGACTTGTGTGTTTGTTGTCACAATGACATGTGACATGGTATAACTCTCAGGTGCTTAGCTTGTAGACTCAGGTGTTTAGCAGATGGAACCATTTTCTGCCTTGTGGCTTAGTGCTTGGTCTTGGGCGCTAGGTCTTGGTGTCTGATGTGTATTGTTGGTTTTAATTTGGTGTTGTTTGATTCGTGGACTTAGAGATTTGGCATGTAGTATCAAACACCAATTTGGAAATTTGAATATTGGACTAAAAACTAATATTTTTATTTGCAATTTTTTTTTTTGTATATATTTCTGCATTTTTTTTACAGCTTATGCAAGTCATCATGCATCAACAAGTTAAACATATGGAAAAATATTTTAGTTATGTCATTCTAAAGTACATGAGTATATAAATTCTCCCCATTTCTTTATCAGTTAGAATTTAGACTTGGAAATCAGTTAGAATTTGGCCTTGGAAAGCTCCTTTATGAATCTGCAAAGAGTTTATAGGAAAGACTGTTTGGATTTTCAAGACTGTATGGGTAGTATTCATAGGTTTTATGGGCTGTAAATAATTTATTTATAGGCTATAGGTTAGGGGTTTGGGAACATATTGTACAGTTATGTGGGTGGTCAAGCCGGCGTTTCAGTTTTGAAACTTGGCTCTGATACCATTTGTAACGCCTTCCTATTACATGGCCTCAAAATAAATAAATATATGTTAATCTCCTACTGAAATAATCTGCAATAATTGGTAATCAACATAATTACGCCGAAAGGCGTACACCTATTGAAAATGGGAACATTTAATATGTTTTTAGTACTTAATCAGTTTTGTATGGAAAAGATTAAATATTGTTGGAATATTCTTAGTCGTCCCAATAAATCAATGGTTGTGATTTCAACCACTAACTTCCTCACTATTATAAAGACATCCGTTTACATGTTTATTTAAAATTTACTATGATGGCTAGCTAATTTCCACCTCTGAGTGATTAACGTTTCATTTTCTAAAAAGCCCAAGTTTACCAGCCATGATTTTTACTCCAACTATTATTTACTGGGTGGGATTTTCCTTCCTGGAGCTCTTACCGCGTCGGTTATTTAATGCACAGGGTTTTGCGGTTATTTAATGCCCAGGGCTCGGTTATTTCGACGTTCACCAACCATGAGTGACTTATGGCCGTGCTAGTCATAATTACATCATAATCACAGCTACAACATAATAAAATACAAACCAACCAGTAAACCACATGCTTTGACCAACAGGTTGGTTGATTTAGCCCCAAGTTCAATTGTTGTTGCCAAAACTGTCCAACTGATATTAACCTCCAAACCAACTAGGAATAACCTCTCTGAATCCCTAGCTCCACGAATCCTTATGGTTTCCTATCCCATAAAAGGAGAGTTTGTTGAAAATTGTTGCTATTGATGTGAAAGACAAGGGGAGACTACTAGGATAAAGAGAATCAAACCAAAAAAACAAAGGCAATGTCCATACTGAAAATCGAATTTCCCTTCGTATTAATGAGTTTTTATGTGCATAGCTCTGTGTGTTTACCATAAATCAAGATTGGAAATGCCATAACAACGATATGACAATGCATGAAACGATTTTGGGCTATACAAGTTTGAATATAAATGGTAAATGAAAGACATATGAGAAAACCTCATTGAATAATAATAAAGGGACGAGATTGATGAGGCACATCTAGTGAGTTGAAGGTGCAACAGAACCATGGACTTGGTAAAGGAGAACCCGATGGCCCAGTTAACCACATGGAAGCAAATATGAGAAAAGACAATATCCCACATGCACATGGAAAAATCATTTCTATGGGTTTATAATGAAAAGGTGAAGTAACATAGTTTGAATATGAATGGAAGAGCCACAAAATCCTACGTAAGGAATTAACATTTAGTTGTGGGGCCTATCATATTGTATAATAGATCGGAGCAATAGCTAACATGCAACATTAGAGGTCCCAGTGGGTTGGTGGTCCAATAATCTAGTAGTGGGGATCAATGCATATCACATACCAAAAGTCGGAGTGAAAATCCGGTGTTGAAGTCCCAGGTGCTTGGTGCCCGATAGGCTAGTGGATGACACAAAAAATCCATAAAATAAGCCACGCCAGTGCCACATCATCTATCACACATAATAGGGATCTACATGTAGGTGATGATAACAACCACATGGAGGCCACATCATCTGCCACACTAGTTCCATAACAACAATCGATTCAGTACAATTGTCCACAAGGATTCCATCTCATCTGTCACATCAACACGATGACCCAGTTAGTATATCCCGTATCAAAAGATCAGAAGGATTGTTAGCACAATGTTAAATTTCTTAGGTCTTGGTGACCTGATAGATGGAAATCAATGTGACAAGGTTCCATATCGGATCAAGAAGAATAGAGAAGATGTAGTGTTGAAGAGCTAGTAGGCTCAGTGGCCCGATGGCCCGATAACCTCGTGGTGGGGCCGAACATACCGATATACTAGATATTGAATGAATGAGTGAAAGGGAAGTGTTAAAGTGTCAAAGGCCCAGTGGCCCGATAGGCTGGTGAGTGCGGTGGGTCGATTGATAGGTGGAATACAAGATGAGAGAAAAAATTGAGGATGAAAAGATTAAGGCTCGGGGGTTTGGTGGCCCTATGAATCGGTAGACCCAATGGTCCTAATATCTGAGGAATGAAAATGATGACTGAGATTTAATTGAGGAAACAATATGACGACTCTTTTACGTTGAGTTTGTGTTGTGTTTTTTGGTGGGCAGGAGAAAATCAATGGTTGATATTTTTTCAAGATGAGTGATATAATCTGTGCTATGACCAGTAAACAAGATCACATGTGATAGAAGGAGTTTGGGACCAATTTTCATGGAGGCATTTTGCAACCCGATTTGAAGGAGAATCTATGAATCTAGATCCGACCTCTTGAGCATGAATTTCGTGGACAAACTCATAGGTAAAGAGGCTCTATAAATAACGATGCCTCAAAACATTTAAGAGTGTGTGTGAGAGAGAAAGGAAGTAAGGAAGTGTATTCAAGAGTGAGAGGGTTGAGGCTCATAGGTATTTGAGTGACAGATAGTGAAAGGAAGAAAAGTTTAATTGTTTAAGGGTGGCTGGGAGATTCATGGTCAAAAGAACATCTAAAGTCATTCAAATTGTGAAATAGTGGTGATTGTTGTAACAACAAAGACAAGACAATAGATTTGTGCAGGTGAAGGCTTGACCTAAACATTAGATTTGGTATTTTTGATAGTCTAAGGAGATTGGTGTCTCCAGTAGCTTGGTTCCTGCATCTTGTTGAGTTGGTGCTCAACTAAGGGGATTGGTGTCTTGTGCAGGTTGGTGCCAACAAATATAGCAGTTGTAGCTTGAAGCCTACATGCATTGTTGAGTTGGTTCTCAGCTGAGAAGATTGGCGTGTCCTGCAAGTTAGTTCTTGCAAGTATTGTAACAATAGGTTGGTTCCTATATGACTTTATAAAAGAATGGTTTTTGGGTTTTCTCCATATTGGATTTCCACGTTAAATATTTGTTTACAGTGGATTGTATGTTTGTGTACATACATTTCTCATTTAATTTCTTATGACTGGTGAAATAATAAATTGATAAATATTGTAAGAAAATAAAAATCAAACTTACACTGGTTCACCCCCCCTTTTAGTATAAGTAAGTGTGCCAACAACATGGAAATAAGAACACATTTGGATATGATTTTCATTTGAGAGCAAATCTAATTTCATGGGCATCCAATAAACAACCCATAGTCTCAATATCTTCTGCAGAGGATAATATGTAGTTGCAACCTCAACATCTTTCCATGCAGTATGGCTAAAAGGACTCTTGAATGATCCAACACATATGGAAAATGACCCAACTCCTATTTTTTGTGAACAACTCAACCATTGCATTGTCAAAGAATAATGTGTTTTAGAGAAAAAGAAAGCATATTGAGGTCCTATCTTTCACTTCATTCGAGAGCTTCTCAATAATGGTGATATATCTCTTCAATTCTTTGGATCAAGAGATCAACTCCTAGACATCTTTACTAAACTAATAGGGAAACATATTTTTGAATTTTAGAGACAACACTTGGGCATAGTAAGTGATGATAAATGTAACCGTCAGGATTAAGGAGGAGTGTTAGAGTTAATCTCCATAACTCCTTGTCTTCCAACACATCCAGTTATGTTGAGTTAGACTCCAATTAGTCCTTCACTTAAGTTATTGTTTTCTGCAGAGTAGTTATAGATCCATTGAGAGTTTTTTTCAATTTTGAATCTCTATAGAACCCCACTAATTCTTTCTTGCATCTTGTTTTACTTGTTAGTTTTGCTTATGTGCCTTTGATTTTAACAATCTTGTCATTTAACAGAAGATCCCCTCCAAGGTTGTCTATTTTTTTTTATAAATGTGTTATGTTATACTTGTATAATTTAAATGTTTAGTATGAGAGCTTCCACATGCAAAAATTTTAGTGAGATGGCCCATAAACATTAAGCACCATGTAGTGAGGCAATGATTGTCTCACTTCCTTTTCATCATGTTTGTTCAATACTTAATAAGTATGCAACCATAGACTTTGCTGCATGTCATTTGGACAACAAAAGTTTAAACATTTTATTTTTTGTGTTTTTAAATAATTATTATAGATAGCATTTATCAATAAAATTACAACTTTTCATTACTTAAATAAGTTTTGAATGTATAAATAAATTCAACACTCAATCTTAACAACCAATATCTAAAATTTAAGTTAAAAAATAACATATTTAATGAGAATATCTGATATGTTGAAATAACAATTGATATAATCATTGTACCCGTGGTTGGAAATAGTATCAATCATTAAAAAGCAAATGAAAGAAAAATAAAACTATCTACCAACGCTCACGTATACAGTTCACACACAGTTTCGTGGCATTCAACCTCATCACCAAAAAAGGAAAACATGTCCCATGAAAAGTTCTTTCATTTGAAGTGCATGTTAAAGTTTATTTGCACATATTTATTTATGTATGTACACAGTGGTGCATTGCATGAAAAGGTACATTGTGACAATATATCTTCTTCTCACTCTCTGTAAGTACTTGTGCAGCTCTTTACAAAATGTCCTCGCTTTTCAGAACTATATCAATCGTTTCATTGTTTGGAAGCTCGTTTCTTATGTTCCCATTTCTGCTGTGGAGACACCTAAAGCTGAATCCTGGTATACATCACGTCCCGTCTCTCTATGCAGACTAGGCAGGGGTGGAGATACCTAATGCTGAATCCTAATATACATCACGTCCCGTCTCTCCATGCAGACTAGGCAGGGGTGCAGTAATAGAGAGTAGAGATGATAAATTTTTTATTTTTTTTTTAAAGATGAATTGACTGCTCTAAGTAGAGTTGAGGTGTTACAAAGGTACCCATAAGATTTGGAATTGTTAGAGATTTGGGGTGTCACAAATGTGTCCATAAGATTTGAAATTGTTAGAGATTCGGAGTTGAGGTGTTACAAAGATATTGATAAAATTTGAAATTGTTATAGATTTGGGATGTCACAAATGTGTCCATAAGATTTGAAATCATGTAAACTTCACACTAACCAATTTGTATTTGTATTTGATCGTTATGAACAAACAATTATGTTCATCATCACTATGTTGTATTGACACAGTGCTCAGGAGGCATCTCTTTTCAGGAAATGAAAGTAAACTGTGATGGAATCCAGTGACCAAGAGGGTTAGATCACGCTTTCATTATGGGTATAGGTCTGGTGGCGATTCTCTATCATGAGTGGAGAAAATGACTCAATATAACCTAAAATATCGTGAGCCCCATGGTATTAGGTAAGCTTCTGTCAGGGTATTTTGGCTTAAGACCAAACTATTCTTATTGAAATATTAACGCGTTTTGATGCATATTCAAACACACAAAGGCATTGTATTTAACTTTTGGAATCATCTCTTTTATGATAGTGGTTTCATAAAGGCTGTAGTGGGATGTATGAAGCTCTGCTTTCAAAATACCTATTGTACCTTTTTTTTTTAATAACATTTTTGAGTTGAATACAATCTGCTCGTTATTTACTTGGTTTTTCGGTTCTGAGTTGTGTATGCTTTGAAGGTGGGTTTAACGTGAAGAACATTTAGTGTATTAAAAGATTTAATGTGTAAAATAGGAATATCAGTGCAAGATAATTGTCTGTCAAGGATACACACTGGTAATTTTATGTAGGAAAGTTATTATTTGTGAAATTACTATTTAGTATTGTGGATAATTATTAGTTAATTATCCTTTTTATAAATAGAGTGTTTCTGTTTATATTTACATAATATTGGAAAGACAATTATGAAATATAAAAATTGAGAAAATGAAATTGAAATATATATATTAATGTAATTATTAGTTAATTATCCTTATTATAAATAGAGTGTTTCTTCTTATACATAAGTTATAGCATCTATTTACATAATATTGGAAAGACAACTATGAAATATAAAATTGAGAAAAACATTTATAAAAAAATGAAATTGAAATGTATATATTAGTGTAATTATTAGTTAATTAGTGTTTCTTCTTATATTTACATAAGTTATAGTATCTATTTACATAAAAATCAACTATGAAATATAAAAATTGAGAAAATCATTTATAAGAAAATGAAATTGAAATGTATATATTAGTGCATTATTTTATATATTAACTTAAAACCATTTTAACTAATTTAATGAGAAAAAAAAATACAAATTCATAGATACTAAAAAAATTAAAATTAATTAAAAGAAAAAGAAGTAAATAGGAAAATTTGAAATATAACTTTATGCAATAAAGATAAATGGAATCAAAATTAAAAAAGTTTTTTTTTTTTTATTTCTTCATTTTTTTATAAATCTTACAAAGTCTTCCATACACCTAAAGAAAACTAGTCTATATTAAGTGAGTCTATATTGGAAATTGATGACAACAGATTCCTCCTATTATAGCATGAGAGAGTGAGCATGAGGACTCTAATCTCGATGTTATGAACAATAAGAGAAACATCCATACCTTACTTGGGGATGTAGCTCGAAGTTGGGCGAACCACGTAAACTTCTGAGTTTTGTTATTGTTTTTCCATCTGATATTTGATTATGGTATATTTTTCTTGCTTATTAATTTAGAGTTTTGTTATTGTTTTTCCATCTGATATTTGATTATGGTTGTTTTTATTGCTTATTAGTTTAGGATTGTGGCTGTCTAAATTAACAATTGGTATCAGAGCGAGTCACAGGCCACAGAAAACACAGTAGCACGCATAGAATCTGAGACATGTTGTTTTTTGGAGGATCGCTGATGCAGTACCGCATTAGTAGACAACTGCAAGAAATGGACCATACATGTGCAGGAAAGGAAATTGCTCAAAGCAGTTTACATAGCCGGTAAATCCAGGGTTTTGATCGAAAAGCTGAAATCGAGTCCGAGCGTGCACATTGATCCATCAACCAAAGACGATGCAGTAATTCACAATTGAATATTCATTCATTCACTGTATGCATTCAAATCGACAACTCCATATGTAACACTCAAAGGCCTCTTTTCACATCAGCACTGGTCCAGTCAGTGTGTGGGGAGCGCTGATAAGAAATCAATGTTGGACTCTCTGGAGGAAGGGAGCATTGATCCTCTTCTATACTTACGTTTTTCTCCAGATCCAAAATCAGCGCTGGCCTATAACCATAAGGGGTGCATTAGTTCTCTTGTTGTGGGCACGGTTTTCTCAATTTCCTTGTGCACTGGTTCTCATTGTGGACTCAGGATCGATCACATGTAGCATCTTTGAAACAAATTTCCATGTATAGATGAGGACATCCAAGACAATGTGTATGGCATAATTGGAATTTGATCGATAATGGTATTGTAATATATTCGAGCATCTGTAAGAGAAAGGGCTCTTGTTGCTGCGATTATGATCACAATCGACATTATTTTTGCATGAGGACTTCCCAAGGATATTGAAGGAGCGGATTAACAAGTAGAGGTAATACTTGGAATAACAGAGGCCTAGAAGAATAAAGACGACTAAAAATGGTGAAAACTCAAAGTGCTAAGTTTGAAGTTGAGAATTTCAATGGCAAGAATAGTTTTGAGATCTGGAAGGTCAAGATGCACGATTTGCTCGTGCAACAAGGCATGGTGAAGGAACTTTTGGGAAAATCAAAGAAACCCGTGACCATTTAAGATGAAGAACGGGAAGAGATTGATGCAAGAGCACCGAGTGCCATACGTCTTTGTTTGACCGATGATGTTCTGTTTAACATTTTATGGAAAAGACAACAACCGGTTTGTGGACGAAGCTGAAAATTTTGTATATGGAGAAATTCTTGACGAACAAGATCTTCCTGAAAAGACAATTGTACAGTTTGCGCATGAAGGAAGTTATGAAAATAACTGATCATTTAAATACTTTTAATACTCTTTTAGTCCAGTTCACTAGAATGGGAGTGAATTTCAAATCTGAATACAAGGCGATTACATTATTGTGTTATTTTCCTGAGTCATGGGATCACTTTGTTACCTCTATTAGTTTCAGTTCAACAGAAAGTATTGAGTTTGATGTTATTGTTAGAGATTTATTGTCTGAGGAAACAAGAATAAATCTAATTTAGAAACCTCTACATCTAAGGTGATGGTGGTGAGACCTAAAGAAAGAGAACATATTCAGAGGAATTTCCCTCGGTGAAATTCGAAGGGAAAGAAGAGCAAGATTAAGTGTTGGTTTTGTGGAAAATCTGGACACCTGAAGAAGGATTGTTGGAAGTGACAACAAGCCTCCAAAGAATACCCTCCAAAGGAGACGAAGGAACCAAAAGCAACTGAAACGGGTTCAACAACAAGTTCATGTATGGTTGATGAATTTTTAACAATTGGTATTGTTTCATGTTATGATCAACAGTGGTTATTAGATTCTGGTGCTTCAAATCACATGTGTCTTCATAGACACTGGTTTATTTCTTACCAATCTATAGATGATGGAATTGTTTACATGGGAAATGAGATATTATGTAAAGTTGTGGGAATTGGTAGCATTCGAATTAAGATGTTTGATGGATTTGTTAAGATACTAAATGATGTGAGACATGTACCTGAGCTTAGGAAGAACCTAATCTCTTTGGGAGTCTTAGATACCAGAGGATATAAAAGTATTGTTTAAGATGGAGTTATGAAGGTCTACAAAGGAATCCTACTGGTTATGAAAGCGAAGAAGGTTGGAAACATGTTTATGTTAGAAGGAAGAACCGAGTCAGATCATGCAACAACTGTATCCAAGATTGACAGTGATTATGTTCATCTGTGGCATCAATGGTTGGGCCATATGAGCGAAATATGATTAAAGGTATTATCTGATCGCAATTTACTTCCAAGTCTAAATTCTTTAAAGTTAGATTTCTGCAAGCACTATATTTATGGGAAACAGAACAAGCAGAGGTTTAAAACCAGAAGACACACCAGTGAGGGTAATGTTGACCATATCAATTCTGATGTTTGGAGACCATCCCCTTCTATTTCGTATGGAGGATCATCATATTTTGTTACTTTTATAGATGATTTATCTGGGAAGGTTTGGATCTATATGTTGAAGAGAAAGGCTGATGTATTTACTGCTTTTAAGCAATTTAGAGATTTAGTGGAGAAGAGCACTGATAGGTCCATTAAATGTTTAAGAACTAATAATGGTGGTGAATTTACGTCAATGGAATTTGAGAAATATTTCAAAGAGTTTGGTATTGATAGGCATAAAACCACTGCCTATACTCCTCAACAAAATGGAGTTGTTTAATGCATGAATAGGACTCTTCTAGAGAGAGCAAGGAGTATGCTGAGTAACGTAAACTTGCAGCAGAAACTATGGGCAGAAGCAGTATCTACAACTTGTTATATGGTGAATCAATCACCATCAACAACAATAGAGTGCAAGATTCCACAAGAGGTATGGATAGGTCACCCTTGTAATTATTTTAATCTTAAATTTTTTGGTTCTGAAGCCTATGCTCTAATTCTGAAACATCAAGGTTCTAAATTAGATCCAAAGTAAAAAATGCTTATCTTTGTTGGATATGGTGATGGTATTAGGGGTATAGGTTGTGGGATCCTACTTCCCACAAGATCACCATTAACAGAGATGTAATATTTGATGAATCATCTCTCATAAAATCATATGTAGATTTCCAAATGAAACAGGTAGAAGTACCGAAATATCAACAGATTTAGTTTGAAACTCACTCAACTACAGATGAAATTGAACATGAACAAGTTTCTGAAGATGTTCATGAAGAGGTTCCTACAGAAGAAAACATGGATGGTAATGACATTCAACATATTGTGGATGAACCTCAAACTTACCTAAGGAGGTCTACACAGGTCAGAGTTCCTCCAAGAAGGTATGATGATTTTGTTTCATCAGTTTCTTTAAGTACTAATGATGATGAACCTTCGTGCTATCAGGAACCTGTGGAGGGTTCTAACAGTGAAAAATGGAAAGAAGCAATGAAGGATGAAATGAATGCTTTAGCAAAGAATGCTACATGGGAACTGGTAGAACTTACAAGAAACAAGAAAACTGTAGGTTGCAAGTGGGTCTACAAGCTGAAGAAGGGTGTTGATCATAAAGAAGGTATTGACTTTCATGAGATTTTTTCATGAGTTGTTAAAATTCGAATTGTGATAGCATTAGTTGCGTCACTTGATTTGGAGTTGGAGCAACTAGATGTTAAGACTACTTTATTACATGGAGATTTGGATGAGCAGATTTACATGGAACAACCTGAAGGGTTCGTTTAAAATCGCAACAAGAAATGTTTTAGCAGGCTCAAGAAATCATTGTATGGTTTGAGGCATTCGCCCAAACAATGGTACAAGAAATTTGATTCTTTCATGATGAACCAAAATTATACAAGGAGTGAGTATGATCATTGTGTTTACTTTAAAAGGTTAAATAATGACATATTCATTATCTTAGTATAGTATGTTGACGATATGCATTTAGCAAGAAAAATCATAATTGAGATCAACAGGTTAAAGACTCAAATGGCTACGACGTTTGATAGGAAAGATCTAGGAGAAGCAAAGCAAATTTTGGGCATGGAGATATTCAAAGACAATAGGAATGGTAAGATTTGGTTGTCACAACAAAAGTATGTCGAGAAAATACTTTTGAGGTTTGGTATGAACAATGTGAAACCAGTTTCTGTACCTTTCGCTTCCCATTTTAAGCTTTCTTCAAGTTTATGTCCTAGTACAAAAGAAGAAAAGGAATATATGTCTCAAATACCGTATGCTAATGCAATAGGAAGTTTAATGTATGTGATGGTTAGTACAAGACTAGACATGTCACATGCAGTTGGGGTTGTCATCAGATATATGGAAAATCCAGGTAAAGAGCACTGAGAAGCAGTGAAATGAGTGCTTCGGTATTTAAGGGGCACAAGTGATTACTGTATCACCTATAACAGTGGTCGTGAGTTAGTCTATGGATATGTTGATTTTGATTTTGCAGGTGATTTAGATAAGAGGAGGTCAACTTCAGGATATGCCTTTACTCTTGTAGGTGGAGCTATTAGTTGGATGTCAAAGCTACAAAACATTGCTGATTTATCCACTATAGAAGAGGAATACATAGCTGCTTCACATGCTTGCAAAGAGGCAGTTTGGTTAAAAGTTTTGTTTGGTGAGTTTGGAAGGATGCACGACAAAGTAAAGCTACTTTGTCATAGTCAAAGTGTTATTTATTTGACCAAGAATCCAACCTACCACAGTAAAATAAAACATATTCCTATTAAGTACCATTTTGTAAGACAGGTCATTGATGAAGGTGGAGTTTCTCTTGAAAAAGTTCATACTAAAGAGAACTGCGGAGACATGTTCACAAAACCAATACTTTTAGAGAAGCTACGATGGTGCCTCGTTTCTCTTGGCTTGCGGAAAAGGTGATGAACAAAATAATTAATTGTTGTCAAGGTGGAGATTGTTGGAAATTGGTGATAACGGATTCCTCATATTATTCAGCGTTGGTTGCAACTAAATAGACTAAGTTAGAATATGGATAGGAGTGCATTTAATCACTGATTTCTTGTGTAACTGTGTGCTATAAATTCATGTATGAGTGTAGAGGCATGAGAGAGTGA
>JASDQU010307169.1:54912-71745 GCA_032191745.1 Picea mariana
TTGGTGAGTTTGGAAGGATGCACGACAAAGTAAAGCTACTTTGTCATAGTCAAAGTGTTATTTATTTGACCAAGAATCCAACCTACCACAGTAAAATAAAACATATTCCTATTAAGTACCATTTTGTAAGACAGGTCATTGATGAAGGTGGAGTTTCTCTTGAAAAAGTTCATACAAAAGAGAACTGCGCAGACATGTTCACAAAACCAATACTTTTAGAGAAGCTACGATGGTGCCCCGTTTCTCTTGGCTTGCAGAAAAGGTGATGAACAAAATAATTAATTGTTGTCAGGTGGAGATTGTTGGAAATTGGTGATAACGGATTTCTCATATTATTCAGCATTGGTTGCAACTAAATAGACTAAGTTAGAATATGGATAGGAGTGCATTTAATCACCGATTTCTTGTGTAAGTGTGTGCTATAAATTCATGTATGCGTGTAGAGGCATGAGAGAGTGAACATGAGGATTGTAATATACATGTTATGAACAATAAGAGAAGCATCCATACTTTGCTTGGTGGACGTAGCCCGAAGTTGGGTGAACCACGTAAACTTCTGTGTTTTGTTATTGTTTTTCCATCAGATATTTGATTATGATCTGTTTTTGCTGCGTATTAGTTTAAGATTGTGGCTATCTAAATTAACGGTCTAATGGTTAAGAATAACAGTCTAATGGTTAAGAACATTTCCTCTTAAGAGGTTAGAAGTTCAAATCCAAAGGGAGTAGTATATCTATACCTCCATAGACTTAACTAGTCCCCAAAATCTGGCAAGAAATTGTTAGATCCGCAGATTTAGTACCTTTGGTTTTTCAGCATGCTAATCTATTTCTACATTCAGAAATAAATTTTAAACAACAAAAAAATAGTAATTTCATGAAGATTTATGTCCCCCGATTCCTGCTAAAAAACCATTTCTTAGAACAATTAGACAATGCTTTTAATATGTTTAGAATATTCTTTTTAGTCACAGTAAATTGAAGGTTAATATTTTATGAGTTATTCCTTTCATATCAAAACATGAATACACTGAAATTCATTAATGAGATTAGCTTGATAATCACCCATCAGATTATTTACTACAGCAAATACAACTATTTACTATACGTGGTTTTCACTGCCTCTATTATTTATTGCGCCCAAGATTTTCCTGCACATGGGTCAGGGTTTTTTTTTTAATACTAAGTTGTAGATTTTTTTAACTACCCGGAGGATTTTACTAGCCGAGACTTATCTGCTAGCAGCGAGTTAGCAATTGTGCTCATCGACTCTTTGTAATTAATTAACTTGGCCAAACCACTTAACAGGGTAATGGGTAAGACCTTGCAAAGTAGAAAAAAAAAAAAAACCTACACAGTTAAAAAAGAAAAATAAAAGAATCCTACACATTTAAAAAAATAAAAAAATCCCAAGGAATAAGTAGATAATTGACGCAGTTAAAACCAAAGTCCATGGAAATTTCCGAGCACTGTAAATAATCTAAGTAGTGAAAACCATGGGTAACGAATAACGATATTTGTTAATAATATGATCAGTTATTATCAAATTAATTTTATTAATGAACTTGAGTAATGATTAACTATCATGTTTTGTCCCCGAGGTGTAGGACAGTCGGTGACGGAGTGTGTTGTTAAGCCACTCCGTGATGTTAAAGTCACCGGTTCAAAACCTGCAGGGACAAAAAATCCAACCATGTTAAGGGTTGGTGTGGCTCAGGCCGGGTGCGATCCCCGGGTGATTTTGACGGCTTAGATGCCCCTGAGTCGCGGTTTCTCAAGCCACAGGTTAATCGCAGGTCCTGCACAAATTAACAAACAAAAAAAATGATTAACTATCATGTTTTGATTTGCAACAAAGATAATTTATAAAATCTCAACTCTCAATTTTTAATGATAACTAAAAATATTGTAGAACTATCAAATTGTGAAAACCAAAAATATATTCTAGAAATATTAAATGGTGTCCATATAAACCATCGATGTAATTTAAAAGATCATTAAACTTGGCGATTATCCCCGTAATTATGATGATAAAAGGCTAAATAATCCCGGAAATTTACACTTTACAGATTTAACTTAATAGGCATGGGTGGAACGAATCTTAAAAAGACAAATATAATGAGAAAATGCTGAGTAAAAGACTAAACGCAAACATAAACAAATGTGTAGCACAGCAAAGCGAAGCGACAATATATCAGAGTCGGGAAGAAGCTACACTTCACTGTGCTGGTGCGCCTATATAAGAAATTGCTTTGCTTTGAAGCTGCACTTCACTGTGCTGGTGCAGCTGTATAAGAAATTGGATTGCTTTGAAAGTATTTTTCGAAAAGCAAAATGGAGTAGGAAAACAGATCCGTTTTTTGGGTTAAAAGAATGGCTCTGGCCAGATTTTCAGGGGTATTTTGAATTTTTCATGGATCAAAGTTCCATGTATTTTAGGAATTTACTCCAAAAGTTTTGTCGTATTTTAAACAAATCCCGATGCTTAGAAAATCGATAAAATTTTAGAATGACCGGAAATTTAAAACCACCCTGTCAAAAAACAGATCTGAAAAGTAACTAGCCAGGAAAGATTATTCCTAATTAAGCACTAACAAAATGGAATGGTTCTAATCATATTTGAAGAAGAGACCGTTAGGTTTGTTTGAAGTGAGTGATTCATGCCGTTTTACGGACAATGCTGTTGACAATAAGTCGTAAACAAGAGATGAGAAAGCACCGACCAAAGAATGGATTGGACATATTGCAGCAACATCGTATAAATGTACGGTACTCATATTCAATAAGTGAGGTAGACGATAATTGCCAAATGTTTGTCAATATCCCTTCTTCCTTCTCTTACACTGTGGGAATCTCTCCACGTTTTTTAAGAAATCAATGGATTGCTTTGGTTGTTTTGCTACTTTTGTTTATTGCTTTATTCCGAACAATCCGGTTACGAGATCATTGCGTCTTATAGCATGTACGTCGATTGGTCAGAACAAAGTAAGCCCTTAGATAAATATACATATGTAGTTTCTATTGATCTTCCTGTATATTTGATTTTAATTCTTGTGATTTAATTGACGGTAAGAAAAGTCGGTAATATAAATTCTAATAATTCTCAAATTCAAGAGGACAAAATGAGAAAGCCCAAAGCCACTGATTGAAAGTTGAAACAGACAGAAAACCACGGAATATCACTGATTGAAACAGACAAAAAACCACGGAATATGTTTTTAGGGTGGTTTCCTTTGAACCAAGAAAATATTTTCCTTACGACTTTAATGGAAAACCAACATTTCACCGATAAATCGCCCTACATTTAAACTAACAAAGACAATCATTTCAATATAGAGGATTTAATCTATAAATCTGTCCACTCAATTCAAGAAACATAAATTTGACAGGATTACAAATAGGAATTATGAATATATTATCTATTATTGTAAATTCCTAATTTCTAATTTATTATGCATCAAGTGATCTTTCAAATATTTAGAGGTGCAAATCTCTCTCCAAGTTTTATTAATTTAAAAAAAAAACTAATTTAATGGATCTAATTTCTCTTTGCTCGTAATAGATCAGAAGTTATATGGATCTAAGTTGGTTCTCTCTATATATATTAGCACAAAACCAGTTACACATCTCCTTCACACAGAATAGCACACCATTGAAATCTTCTAACCATGAAAATTATAGAATTATCTCCCACTCTATAATTAGAAATAAAGCAATTGAAAGTAAACAAATTATCATTTCAATGGTAAGCTGGTCAACATGGAGTTATATATATATATAACCAACCTAGATTCATCTTAACTCTCGATCTTGTGGTATATATATATATATATATATATATATATATATATATATAACCAACCTAGATTCATTTTAACTCTTTTGTTGGAATATGTAACTCCATACTTGTCTCAAGTGTGATCATAGATGTGATTATAATGATTATTGGTCATTATTAAGTTTATTTGGTTTCTACTTAGAGAGTGTATGTTCCTTTTTTTGGGGAAGTTGTTGGAAGCACAATTTTGGTGTGTGTAATAATAGGTGTACTCTCCCCCTCATGTTTTCTTTCATAGTAGCGCCAAACCCAATTTTGGTTTGTGTAATAATGTCTACTCTCTTTCATGTTTCCTTTTATGGTAGGTTTGACTCCTCAGAGGAGGGACCAAGGAAATGAAATGGAATGGAAGGAAAATGGAAACCTATGAGAATTAGGTGAGAGTAGATTGTTTTGAGAGTGGTTACTATGCAATAGATTGTTTGTCCATCACTAAGAGCAGAGAGTCATCATTTCACAAGTCAAGCCACCATTGGAAAGGGGCCCGCATGTTGTAGGAAGGATTCGTCATACAAATGTGGAACCTCCATGTCACCGTGGAAGTCATCGGACCTGTGGAAAAAACTCCCCGTTGTCATGTGGGAGAGGAGGCGTTGCTAGTTGCCAAGAACAAGGATTCCCCGAGTGTTGAATTTGGTGACAACGAATTCCTCCAAGAATAGATTTAGATCCTATTATTTTGCATTGGTTGCAACTAAATAGACCAAGTTAGAATATGGATGAAATTGCATTTAATAATCAGTTTCCTGTGTAAATGTATATAAACTTATGTAAGCCCGTAGAGGCAAGTGAGAAAGGGGAGGATGTGAGAGAGGATATGAGAGAGCTTGCAAGTCTGCTGTAATATCCATGATCTGAATAATAAGACAACTGATACCTATTCTTGGTGGACGTAGCCCAACGTTTGGGTGAACCATGTGAAATCTCTATGTTTCTTATCTCTGTGATTGTTGATTATCATATATGTCAATTGTTTTTTCCACATTTTCAATTCTAAAAATCAACATTAGAGGTAAGGTGAATTGAGTAGGTGTCACAAGTGGAAATTGAGTAGAAAGTCATCGACACTCCCTATGCAGTGTTAGAGGCGCGTCGACGTTCTCACACTTGTGAAATTCCAATTTCGATAACATCCACGCACCCGATCCATGCATCACAGAGCGTCGACGCTCCCCCATCCATAGTGAAGGAGCGCTAGCGCTCCCTTTCAATACTCTAAGGAACGTCGATCACCCTTAAAGAAACATTCGCATGGTTTATGTTTCAAAGGTATGGAGTTTTTTACAATATTTGGAATTAAAATATTGTATGCATAAAACAAAAGGTGGATGAATTAAAAAGTGAATTTTAATTATCTCAAAAGTGAATTTTCTTTTAAAAGGTTTTTTAATGGAGTAAAGGTATAAAGTAAAAAAATGAAAAAGGTGAACTTTAGTTTTATTTTTAAGAGGTGAGGTTAGTAAAAATGATTTTTTATTAAACATTTTGGAGTTTATATCATTATTCCTCCACATTTTAAAGAGATTGGTTATTATAAGCAGTGATTTTGGATTTTTTTCTTCTGCTAATGACAAAAACTCAGAGTGCTAAATAATTCAATGGAAAAAACAATTTCGAGATCTGGAAGGTTAAGATGCACGATCTACTCGTGCAACAAGGCATGGTGAAGATGCTTTTGGGAAAATCAAAGCAACTCGCAACCATAACAGATGAAGACTGGTATGAGATCAATGTGAGAGCACTGAGTGCCATACGTCTGTGTTTGGTTGATGATGTTATGTTCAACATTGTTACGAAGAAGACAACAGTCGGTTTGAGGACGAAGCTGGAAAACTTGTATATGAAGAAATCCTTGATGAACAGGATCTTCCAGAAAAGACAATTGTACAGTTTGCGCATGAAGGAAGGTACAAAAATAACTGATCATTTAAATACTTTTAATACTCTTTTAGTCCAGTTGACTAGCATGGGAGTGAAATTTGAATATGAAGATAAGGCAATTACTTTATTATGTTCTTTACCCGAGTCATGGGATCACTTTGTTACCTCTATTAGTTTCAGGTCAACATAAAGTATTGAGTTTGATATTATTGTTGGAGATTTACTGTCTGAGGAAACAAGGAAGAAATCCAATTCAGAAACCTCTACATCCGAGGCAATGATGGTCAGAGGCAGACCTAAGGAAAGAGGACATGTTCAGAGGGATTTCTCTCGGTCAAAGTCTAAGGGAAAGAAGAGCAAGCTTAAGTGTTGGTTTTGTGGCAAATCTGGACACATGAAGAAGGATTGTTGGAAGAGAAAACAAGCCTCCAAAGAAGACCCTCCAAAAGAGACGAAGGAAGGAAATGCAACCGAAACAGGTTCAGCAATAGGTTCAGGTATGGCTGATGAAGTTTTATCAATTAGTATTGGTTCACGTCATGATCAACAGTGGTTATTAGATTTCGATGCTTCAAATCACATGTGTCTTCATAGACACGGGTTTGTTACTTATCATTCTATATATGATGGAATAGTTTACATGGGAAATGATATATCATGTAAAGTTATTGGAATTGGTAGCATTTGAATTAAGATGTTTGATGGGATAGTTAAAATACTAATTGATGTGAGACATACACCTGAGCTTAGGAAGAACCTAATCTCTCTGGGAGTCTAAGATACTGGAGCATATAAAAGTATTGTTCAAGGTAGAGTTATGAAAGTCTACAAAGGAATCCTACTGGTTATGAAAGCGAAGAAGGTTGGTAACCTGTTTCTGTTAGAAGGAAGAACTGAGTCAAATCATGTGACAACTATATCAGAGAATGACAATGATTTTGTTCGACTGTGGTATCAATGGTTGGGCCATATGAGTGAAAGAGGACTGAAGGTATGATCTGATCGCAAGTTACTTCCTAGTCTAATGTCCTTAAAGTTAGATTTTTGCAAGAACTGTATTTATGGAAAACAAAATAGGTAGAGATTTAAAATCGGAAGACACACCAGTGAAGGAATCCTTGATTATATCCATTGTAATTTTTAGGGACCATCCCCTATTGTTTCGTATGGAGGATCATCAAATTTTGTTACTTTTATAGATGATTTATCTAGTAAGGTGTGGATCTATATGTTAAAAAGAAAGGTTGGCGTGTTTACATTTTTCAAGCAGTTTAGAGATTTAGTGGAAAATAGCACTGGTAGGTCCATTAAATGTTTAAGAGAAGATAATGGTGGTGAATTTACGTCAATGGAATTTGAGAACTATTGCAAGGAGTTTGGGATTGATAGGCATAAAAACAATGCCTATACTCCTCAACAGAATGGAGTTGTTGAAAGCATGAACATGAATCTTTTAGAAAGAGCAAGGAGTATGCTTAGTAATGCCAGCTTGGAGCAGGAACTGTGGGTAGAAGAAGTAACTACAAATTTTTATATGGTGAATCAATAACCATCAACATTAATAGAGTGAAGTATTCCTGAAGAGGTATGGAAACGTCATCCTTGTAATTATTCTAATCTTAAATTTTTTGGTTGTGAAGCCTATATTCTAATTCTGAAACATCAACGTTCTAAATTAGATCCAAAATAAAAAAAGGCTTATATTTGATGGATATGGTGATGATATTAAGGGGTACAGGTTGTGGGATCCTACTTCCCAAAAGATCACCGTTAACAGATATGTAATATTTGATGAATCATCTCTCATCAAATCATATATAGATGTTCAAATGAAACAGGAAGAAGTTCCTAAGTATTAACAGATTTAGTTTGAAACCAGTTCAAATACAGATGAAAGTGAACATGAACAAGTTTATGAAGACGTTCATGAAGAGTTTCCAGCAGAGGAAGACATGGTTGATGAAAACAATCAAGAGAATGTAGATGAACCACAAACTTCTCTAAGGAGGTCTACATGGGTCAGAGTTCCTCCAAGAAGGTATCATGGTTTTGTTTCATCAATTTCTTTAAGTAATAATGATGATGAACCTTTGTGCTATCAGGAAGTTGTGAAGGGTTCTAACAGTGATAAATGGAAAGAAGCAATGAAGGAAGAAATGAAGGCATTAGAAAGGAATGCCACATGGGACCCGGTAGAACTTCCAAGAGACTGAAAAATTGTAGGTTGCAAGTGGGTCTACAAGCTGAAGAAGGGTGTTGATGATAAGGTGGAAACGTACAAAGCAAGGCTGGTTGTGAAAGGATATTCTCAGAAAGAAGGTATTTAATTTCATGAGATGTTTTCACTAGTTGTTAAGTCCATTTCAATTCGAATTATGTTAGCATTAGTTGCATTACTTGACTTGGAGTTGGAGCAACTAGATGTTAAGACTACTTTCTTACATGAAGATTTGGATGAGGAGATATACATGGAACAACCTAAAGGGTTCGTTCATAAATGAAACAAGAAATTTTTTTGTAGGCTCAAGAAATCATTGTATGGTCTGAGGTAGTCACCTAGACAATGGTAAAATAAATTTGACTCTTTCATGGTGAGACAAAATTATACAAGAAGTGACTATGATAATTGTGTCTACTTTAAGAAATAGAATAATGGCATATTCACTATCTTAGTATTGTATGTTGATGATATTCTTTTAGCAAGAAAAATCATAACTGAGACCAATAGGTTAAAGGCTCAGATGGATAGGACGTTTGATATGAAAGATCTAGGAGAAACAAGGCAGATTTTGGGCATGGAGATATTCAGAGATAGGCGGAATGGTAAGCTTTGGTTGTCACAACAGAAGTACATTGAGAAGATACTTTTCAGGTTTGGTATGAATGATGTGAAACCAATTTCAGTCCCTTTGGATTCCCATTTTAAGATTTCTTCAAGTTTATGTCCTAGTACAAAAGAAGAAAAGGAATATATGTCTTGAATACCATATGATAATGCAGTAGGAAGTCTAATGTATGCAATGGTTAGTACAAGGCCAAACATTTCAAATGCAGTTGGGGTTGTCGGGAGGTATATGGAAAATCCAGGTAAAGAGCACTGGACAATAGTGAAATGGGTGCTTTGGTATCTCAGGGGCACAAGTGATTACTGTATCACTTATAACAGTGGTTGTGAATTAGTCTGTGGACATGTTGATTATGATTTTGGAGGTGATTTGGACAAGAGAAGGTCGACTTCAGGGTATGTCTTTACTCTTGCAGGTGGAGCTATTAGTTGGATGTCAAAGCTACATAACATTGTTTCTTTATCCACTACAAAAGAAAAATACGTAGCTGCTTCACATGCTTGCAAAGGGTCAAATTGGTTGAAATGTTTGTTTGGTGAGTTTGGAAGGATGCAGGACAAAGTAAAGTTGTTTTGTGACAGTCAAAGTTCTATTCACTTGGTTAAGAATCCATCCTACCACTGTAACACCACTTTTCTATTACCAAGGCTTACTCAGTTTAATACCAAGTTGTAACACCACTTTTCACATAACTCATACAGGAATTATATAATCCACATGCATTTAAGCAAGAAATACATTTAAGCTTAGAGTAAGCATAAGAATTATTACTAACATAAATAATCCATGGAATTAACATTAATCCAAATGCACAACAGAATACATGATAATTATAATACACAGAGATACAAAAACGTAATTAAAGCATCATCTAGTACTTATCTTTGAAATAGTGGTAGTTCCACCAACCAAGTGCAGGCCTTCCACGAACCTCCCAGCCTTAGACTACACTGCTCATCAACTTAGTAGTGGGTCACCCTCAAGTTGGGACTAATCTCCACCCCCAAGGCAGGGAATCCTAGGCTAGGCTGAGGTTACAGGGAAAACACACAGTCACAAGGAAGAAATTCTCTCCCAGGAACCACTCATACTCACTGCCCACAGACTCTCCTTCCCCACAACCATGTTCCACCCCAGGAGTATACACCTTCTCTGTCACCTAGACAGTCCTTCGGTTGCTATCCTCCCTTGCCTTGGGTTACAGCAACAGATCGGACGGAAAGTCTCCGAGCTCTGTGGCAGCTACAGGGTTCCTTCTAGGAGTTCTCTCCCTCCTTTGTGCACTCTCTCACCTAGAGAGAGTCGCTCACAAGCCAAGAAACTTGTTCTTCCAATTCAATCACCTCTATCACCTGGAGAGAGTGTTGTCCAAATTGGCCAACAAGCCACACGCAGTCCAGCACTGCGTGGCCACAACAACCAACGGGGAAAACAAACACGAGCTTTCCAATAGGTTCAACAATGGCGGATGGTCTCACAGACATGGCTTGGGGACAGAGATTCCACACATAGGTTCAATCTGTTCAGACAGAGGATGTCTCGGCTTTCCAAAAATCAACACAGACTTTTCCCACAGTTTTGAAATTGCACGAGGTCTCTTGCCGAGGTCGGATGGGTTCACGATTAGACGGTCAGGTGGAATGCAGGAGGAACCCACGTAGTAGTCGATGGGAATGGAAGCCGAACCCCCAACGCGACTCATCTCAGCCCTTTTATTTTCATGCACCTGGGTTGACACTTGTTACCCATGCAACTGCATGCATTCCTTCAACATGTTTTCCTTCCATTTGGAAGCCACATGTCATTCCAAAAGAACTTAGGATAAAAACATACTAATCACATGTCTTTTGGAATAATATTAAATTATTATTCCCAAGACTTAAGCCCCTAGGCTCAACACTTAGCCCCCTTTTCCCACCTTCCAGCCCCTAATTCCTTGCCCACTCTGTGGAAGCTTAGTCCCCCATCACTCATTCATCGTGGTCGGTCTGCACGCGGCGGTGTTTATATTTTATTAATGTGCTGCATACATACAGGTACAAAATCATGCCCTTGGCCTCCAACCCTTAGGCTCTCTGGCCTAAAAATCACATAATCCCATTAGCTTATACAAACTTGGCTCACCAGCCTATAACATATATTTACAATTCATTTCATACATCAGACTTACAAAGGGTTCAATCTTGGGGACACTACAATCCCCCTCCCTTATTTCTGCACTATCCTTAGTGCAACCTTACACTGTCTCTGCAAACTTTTCAAAATTTTCAAAAATATGCGAGTACTCTACCTGCATAGCATCTACATGCTCCCATGTCGCGTCCTCAGGACCGTACCAGGTCCACTGAACCTTTACAAGCTCTATAGCTCGATTCTGAAATTGTTTTTTTTTCCTGTCCAATATGCGCATAGGATGCACTTGCAGGACACCTTCTGGTTCCACCTGAATCACATTCCAATCAATAATATGATTAGCATCAGGTATATATTTCTTAAGAAGTGAAACATGAAACACATTATGTACAGTCATAGATGCAGGTAATGCAAGCATGTATGCAAATGGCCCAATCCTTTCCAGGATTTCAAACGGCCCACAAAATCTTGCTGCCAACTTGGTGAAACTTCCCAACTTTAGGGAACTCCTGTTAGTTTTCACTTTCAGGAAAACGTGGTCACCCACTTTGAATTCTCTGTGGGTTCTGTTACTATCAACATAAATTTTCTGCCTGTCCTGGGTAGCTTTTAGATTCTGTTTAATTTTTATCATTTGGTCTTCCATCTCTTTGAGCAGCTCAGGTCCAACTACTGCTCTGTTAGCTAGATTATCCCAGCGCACTAGTGTGTTGCACTTTCTTCCATAAAGTGCTTCGAATGGGCACATCTTCAACGATCTATGCTACCCATTATTGTAGGCAAATTCTACCAAATGCAGGTAGTCTTCCCACCTTGATGGTTTATCCATCACATACATTCTCAGTATGTCTTCTATTACTCTGTTCACCCTTTCTATCTGACCATCAAACTCAGGATGATACACTGTACTAAAGTTCATATTCATTCTGAATCCCTTAAACAGTCCTTTCCATAAATTTGAGGTGAATTCCGAGTCGCTATCAGACACAATTGTCTGAGGAATTCCGTGTAAGCATGCCACTTCTTTTAAGAAGATATCAACAACATCTGTTGCCTTCTGAGTGGTTTTTAGTGGAATAAAATGGGTAGATTTTGTAAGCTTGTCCACCACCACCAAGATTGAATCATGTTTCTTGCTTGTTCTGGGCAATCCTGTGATAAAATCCATTGTCACCACTTCCCATTTCCACTCAGGAATGGGTAAAGGCTGCAGCAACCCTGTTGGATGCCTATGCTCAGCCTTAACTTTCTGGCACTCCATACATCTGGTGATGTATTCAGTGATTTCTTTGTTCAGACCCAACCAAAAGTAATGGCTTTTGATTGTTGCCACAGTCTTTTGATATCCAGTATGTCCAACATAAGCCATGTTATGCATTTCTTTTAGAATTGCTAGCTTCAATTCTCGAACATTGGGTACATACACTTTGTTTTTATACAGAAGTAATCCATCAGTTCCCAAGGTGTAACTTCTCTGGGTTTGTGGTCTCTCACGCTATTGTAGCTTTGCTACCAGACCTCTGTACTACAAATCAACATTTGTAGCTTCCAAAATTCTGTCCTTAATCTCAGTCGTGTACATGCTAATGGTTGTAGCATGTAATTCATGCACTTTTCTGCTGAGTGCATCAACCACCTTATTTTCTTTCCCTTTGATATGCTTGATATCAAAGTCATATTCACACAGAAACTCCAGCCATCTGGTTTGCCTGGCATTTAAAGTCGGCTGATGAAATAAATACTTCAGACCATTGTGGTATGTTCTTAATTTGAATCTCCTTCCCATGAGGTAATGTCTCCATTTCCTCAAAGTGTGGATGATTGTTGCCAACTCCAAATCGTGAGTGACATAATTCATTTCATGCTCTTTCAACTTTCGGGATTCATAACAGATTACAAATCCCTCTTTGCTGAGAACTCCTCCCAGTCCCTCCTTACACGCATCTGTGCACACCACGAAATCCATATTTGGATCTACAATCTTCAGGATTGGAGCGCTGGTTAATAGCTGCTTCAATCGCTGGAAACTGCTCTCACACTCTTCAGTCCACTGAAACTTCTTCTCCTTCCTTTGCAAGGAAGTAATAGGGTGAGATAACTTTGAGAACCCTGCTATAAACCTTCTATAATAGCCTACCAGACCCATAAAAGATATAACTTCTGCCACATTCCTCGGCCCTGACCATTCTTGGATTGCCTCAACCTCTTCAGGATCCACATTGATCCCTTCTTCTGAAATAATATGTCCCAAGTAATGGATCTGTCTTTGATAAAATGAGCGTTTGCTCAACTTGGCATACAACTGGTGTTCTCTCAACACTTGCAGCACCATCCTCAAGTGTTGTTCATGCTCTTCCTCTGACTCGGAATACACCAAGATGTCATCCAGGAAGACTATGATAAACTTGTCTAAATAGTTTTTGAATACACCATTCATCAAGCACATAAAAACAACAGTTGCGTTTGTCAGTCCAAACGGCACCACTGTGAATTCATAATGGTCATACCTTGTTCTAAAGGCGGTCTTGTTGATGTCCTTATCATTTATTCTTACCTCCTGATATCCCGATCTAAGCTCTATCTTCAAAAATATTCTCACACCCTTCAACCGATCGAAAAGATCATCAATCCTTGGCAAAGGATACTTGTTCTTAATAGTTACCTTATTCAACTGTCAGAAATCAATGCACAGCCTCAATGTCCCATATTTCTTCTTCACGAATAGGACCAGGGCACCCCAAGGTGACATGCTTGGGTGAATTTACCCCTTCTTCAAAATCTCTTCAAGCTGCAATTGCAACTCTTTCAGCTCTGGCGTACTCATTCTATAAGGAGCCTTCGAAACTGGAGCTGCTCCAGGCATCAAATTTATAGAAAAATCAATGTCCCTCTTTGGAGGTAGTCCAAGTACCTCCTAAAATACTTCTTTGAACTCTGTGAGTACCTCATGGTCTCCAATCTTTGAGACCACATCTCTGGATGCTTTTTCCACATGAGCTACAAATAATTGACAACCCTTCCTGTAGCACTTCTTCAGCTGCATGGCTGATATTTCTCTGATAGCCACAGCTCTAGGAATTCCTTGAACTGTTTTTCGATTTCCCTCTTCGTCCAGGCATGTAAACCTCTTGTTACGACAGTCTAAAAGGGCATGGTGCTGGTCCAACCAGTCCATCCCAATTAAGCAGTCATAAGAGCCTAAAGGCATAATATTCATTTCAGCCTTAGTGCTCAATCCTTTCATGTCCACTGAACATGACTTAATCAATTCAGTGACCTTCCTCTTGGTCCCTGTAGCCAACTGCACTAACCAAGACTTATCATGTTTTCTTCTTAATAAACGCAAACTTTCCACCACCCTAGGATCTACATAACTATGGCTAGCCCCTGAATCAATTAAAATAATTAGTGGTCGGTTGTTAATCATACCTTCCACTTCAATCATGTGCGTTTGAAATTCCGCTTGCTTGTTGTCTAGGGTTGCATAGATCCTTGGCATTCTGGTACCCATATCCTCAACTGTCTCATCTTGCTGAACATTGTGGACGGTTCTTGCTTTATCTTTTATGTGGGGGCAGTCTCTGTACCTATGGTTCCCATTACAGCCCCAACACTCCATAGGTGGTGGTCTTGGAATTTTCTCACTCCCTTCAACTTTCCTAGGCTCTCTAAAAGATGATTGTCCCCAAGGACTATTCCTGAAAAATGGGAGGCTTGTTTCCCTTCTGCCTCTGTTCCTTCTTAAACCTCTTCTAGTCATCCCAAGCCTTCTGAAGGATAGGCCTTTCTCTTTGTTGTTCATACAAGCATTTTTCCCTTCTTATTGTTTCTTCCATAGTCTTAGGATCATCATACTGAATATTATCACCGACGGAAGGTGGTAGTCCACTCAGATACCTCTGAATCTTGGCAGCCTCATCTTTGATGAATAGAACATACTTGAGCAATTCCAAGAAACTTCGTTCATACTCATCAATGGTCATGCTGCCTAGCTTGAGTTCGAAGAAATACTTCATCTTTCTTTCATAATTTCTTTTGGTCTGGTATTTCTTCTCGAAATACCTCTTAAACTCCTTCCAAGTGATATATTTCTCTCTGATGTGCTGCACTTTCACAAACTGATCCCACCACATGGATGTTTTTCCTTTTAGCTGGTACATCGCAATTCTTCCTTCTGCATGAGCGGAGTAGTTCTGCAGTTGGAAATATTTCTTCATGCCAAGCAACCATGTCTCGACATATTCCTCCTTCTTATGTTCTCCATCAAACGTTGGAGGCTTGATCTTGTTCATCTCCCCTTTCAATTCATCCTTTCTAGATTTTTGGTGTTTTCTGGTAGGGGACAGGCTTGAACTACTGTGTGATTCCCTGCCAGAATGCTTCGGGGAGAGATGGTAATGTCTGCTACCACTCCTTGATCTTCTTCTCCTCTTAGGGGGTTCTGAAACTTCTTGATCTGCTTGTGTCACTCTCGTTTTCCAATTTATTTTCTATTCTTTCTAGGCTCTTCAACATTTTTAAGTTGAATTCACCCTGTCGATCCCTGATTTTCATGAGCTTTCGGCTATCAGCTCGGCAAGCCTGGGCATCTTTCTGCAATTTTTCAATGAGTTTCATCATATGTCCTTCTTTATATATCTCTTTTCCATGCCCATTAGAGTTTGTTCCTTCGACTCCTAAGTTGACATCCTTTCCTTCTCTTTCGTCCTCTGAAATGGAGGCACTTTGCACCTCTTCCATTTCCTTACTCGGTGTCTATTTTTGGCCATCCTGACACTCATTGAACTCTGCACACACGATGTGCAATCAATCTAAAGTTTGTCAGGCCCTTAAACCTTCAAGAAAACTTACAACATTTATAAGCCAATGTGAACAAGAAAAACGTTTTGACTTCACAAAGTTTTCTGAGCTCTGTTCGCCTCTGCAAATTTCGGGACTTTGGGACTTCAGGTTTTCGGTACCCGGGAGTTCACTATGCAGTGACTCCTAACTTCTTGTTTCTACAATCCCTAAAATCTGAAATTTTAGTTTCCTTGCTCTTCGGGCCCATGACACAACTGTCGCCCTTAAAACCTCTTATGGTTCTTCAGTCTCTGATGGCTTCGGGACTTCAGGTTTTCGGTACCTGGGAGTTCACTATGTAGTGACTCCTAACTCCTTGTCACTACAATCCCCGAAATTTGAAATTCTGATTTACTTTATTCTCCGGGCCCATAGCACAACTGTCGCCCTTAACCGCAGTGGCACATGGCACATTCCAGAGGATCTACATCTCCATCGGTGACGTCTTCGAGTCCCACCGCTCTCACCTGTCTTTTCAATTCTCTGGCACATGGTACACATCCATGCACCCACGTCCATTCCAAGCAAAAATCCAATGGTTAGGTCCCCTCTCAGGTCTACGGCGCAGATCTTTTAGGCGTTTCAGGGTTTCAGGCATCGAGAGTCCGTGTATCCCATATCTCGAACTTCCGTTTGTCAAAATCCTGAATTACGGTTTACTCTTCAACTTGATTCGACGGTCAAGTCCTCTCCTACGATCTACAGTGTAGATCGTTTCAAGAATCTGTGTTTCACTAACTCATGACTTGCGAACACAAGGGTCTTCCTTTTTGGTTTCCCGGGTGCTGAAACGTTGTCCGGAAGCCATGCGGTTTCCCCGATAGACGGTCTTGACGAATTTCGGGATTTCGCGTATCGTGATTTCCACGTTCCTGTGCAACTCCAAAGGGTCTTTAAACCCTGTGCACATTCTTCATATCTGACGGTCACAAGGGTTCGCCTTCCCTTCCGAACAGATCCTAAGGCTCCAACACTTATGGTGTGGAGTCCTCTCTCATTGTGGCTATATACAACACTGGCTACGGTTTCACAACACCGCTATACCTCCTGAGCTTGTAAGCACATCAAGTAACTCCTTAACACATCCGGAGCATTCCAGGGTCTGAAATCGGTCCTCTAGACACAATTTCTCCTCACACCCTCGGTCCAAAGACCACTCAACTGGCCCATCTAGGCTCAGTGTCGAAACCTTGGCTCTGATACCAAATTGTAACACCACTTTTCTGTTACCAAGGCCTACTCAGTTTAATACCAAGTTGTAACACCACTTTTCACATAACTCATACAGACATTA
>JASDQU010307169.1:128852-138929 GCA_032191745.1 Picea mariana
CCATGTCATTAAATAAAAAAAAATCACATTTATGATCCTTTGAACAACATGTTGACCTCTAACCCTACACTTTTGTACTCTTATTAACATGAAATTTGGTCATCAGAAGGCAATTTGCTTGTGCGGTGACTTGATTTCACTCATAAACAAGTGGCAAGAAAATGCGTCATGACTTGACTTCACTCTAAGTATCATGCCGAATTCAAAGGTTATAGGCATGGCCCAATTACATTTCATATCAAACACGCATATTTCTTTACATTCACGCCTCACATTTCAGATCAAATACATATATTTCTTTACATTCGGGCTTCACAAATTTGTTGACCTAGATATTTTTTTGGGATGTTTTAGTTATTATGAATTAGATTTTTTTGGGGGGTCAAGTTTATAGAAAAATGATTCAATCTAATTGGGATCTTATAACCACTACTACTACCTTCTAGCTCAAAAAATCTATCATTATCAAAACTCTCTAGAATTCATACATCATATTTGGGTGATCAACATATATGGGCAGATACAAATGACATCTAGGTCACCTTGGACCCCCTCTCACTCATTTGTCCTGCATTAAAATATAGAGAGGGGATATATGTCAATATGGACCTTTTCGAGGTGATTCCATGACTAACCTATGATTGTAAGAACATTGACTTCAGTGCTCATACTTCTAGATCTACAAGGAAAAGATGGTTGAACATAGTTATAGATCAATCTCAGAGTACATATAGGGAAATGCAGAGTCATACAAATGAAATTATACACTGTAAAAACCATAATTAATTGTTTAATTATCATGGTTGATAATATTAATTAAATTAATTATTAAAATAAATTTATTGAGTCTTTATTATAATATTATTAAAATTGGTAGTTGAAGTAATTAATAGGGGATAAGGTGGTTGGAGAATTGGAGGGAGAGGGATTCGAGGGAGAAGGATAGAAGACTTGGAGGGGGGTCTTTTTGTTGTTTGGTTTTGGGAGGTGAAATTGGGAAGAAGGAGGAGGATATTAATGAACAGTTTGGTTTTTGGGAACTCTCTCAAGGACATTGTTGTTGTTGGGAATTTTGGGCTCAGGGGCCAGGAAACCACAAGGATTCTTGGAGCTAGGGAGCCAGAGAGGCTATTCCTAGTTGGTCAGGAGGTTAATACTCAGTTTGGGTAGTTGAGTAGGATCATCAACAACCAAGAAAGGGATAACTCAACTAAGCTTCAAGTTGAGGTAGATACTTTATGCATTTTTTGTTGTCATTATATTGTTTTTTATTATTATCTTGTTAGTATGTTGTTGTTGCTATGTTGTTAGTATGTTGTTTTTATTAGCTTGTTGTTGATTATCATGCGATTGTCAATTATTATGCTGGTAGAAAGAAAATCAAGAAAGGAAATTATAAAATAAGTTGCATCAATTAAAGTAGTAGATTAGAAAGTATTTATTTATATGAGCCTCTATAAATTAGGTCGTACAAATGGTAGCAGAGCCTGGTTTCAAAATTGAAACCTTGGGCTTGAATAACCACTTAGTTGTGCAAACTAGTTCCTAAGATAGCATGTAACCTACAACCTGAACCTTGGACAGGTTCATGAAACTACCCTTTATTTACAACCCTTAATTAAACCAGAAATAACCTAGAAAGGACCTTGGAACCCTAAGGAAACTACCCAAAAAATTATTGGACAAGAGGGTGAGTGCACTAGGGAAAAGACCCTGCCACACCTCTTCCAATCCCATGTCCATATGTTCCTTGTTCCATTGTTCCAACCTCTATACCTGAAAACATCCTCACCTGCAAAAGAACATGAAGAAATAGTTATAAGGGTTAGATGCAATAATAAAAAATAAAAAAATGCATTAATATAACAAATAATAAAAAAATAATAAAAAAATTGGCGTAAACCTATCGACCCCAATATTGATTTATAGACTAATAAACCGAGAGTTATACCAGGTATCGACAAATGCCCAATAAAAAGCGCCAAACCTACAAGGAGGAGCAACAAGGGAGCACATGTGTCAGTGAAATTTACTTGTATGTGTACAAAACAAAATGCAGTAATATAACAAAAAAAATAAAAAATAAAAAATAAAAATAAAAAATAAAAATAAAAATAAAAATGATTTGGCCTACAACCATCGATCCCTAAAATAAAATCATAGGACCAATATCCACCACACCAAGTCGCAACAATCGCCCAACACTATAACGCCCGAGAACAAGCACCAAAGACACCCCGGAGAAGCCATGAGTCGTCAATAGTGCACTACGCGTCAAGCATTATCTCCAAAGCAGAGGGCCGAAAGCCATGATGCAAAGTTAACACACAACCCAGTGTCCAAGAACCCATTTCCACAAGCCATGAGGAGGGAAGATCCCATGAATCACCAATAAAAAAAAAAGTGTTGGGCCTATCAATTGACCCCTAATTTAAAGGAATACCTAAAATCGAGAGTACTCCATCGCGCGCTCTGCCTGCTTCTAAGAAATGTGAGAATGCCCAAATAATTCACTCTTGCGCTCTGTACATGTCGAGAGTCCCGAGAGGATTCGATCAATGCTCTCTACAAGTGTGCTCGCGTGTTTCTCATTTATCAATACAATACCAGTGCGGCTGCAACCGAGAGCTACACAAAGATCAACAACCGAGAACTACATAGAGAGTTGTAAATCCATCACCAAGAGTCGATCCTATGCATAAGTATCAAGCGCAAGCCAAGCCACGAGGACGGAACCCACAATTAAGTGCACTACGCACCAAACAGAAGCCAATTCTCAAGAGCGAAACCAATTCCCGACCATTCCGCCCAGAGTATTTGGAATGACGAGCTGAGCACCAAGCGCCACGCCCAAGAGAGCCCACGACTCCATACCCATCAAGCATCCAAGCCTGCATTCCAATCATGAAAAATCATACAACACTAAACTGGCACTAAGCCACCAAGAGAGGAGAGCTCACGAAGGGACAACATATGTGCACAATGCGTAGACAACAGGGTTCGAACCTATGCAGGAAGAGGCAACACAACAACCAACATAACTCCATCCTCAACGTCGAGCTCTCTGCCTGGAAGCTCAATTATAAGATGGGGGAGCCATAGCTCAACGCCTGATACCAAGGGAGGATTCAGACCCATGGCCATGCCTAAACTTACTCCTTCACCCTCTGCGTACGAACACACCAAAACAACCAAGCAAATGAGAAAGGAATGGTAGCGATTATGGTTTAAATGTTCATGACTTTTTTTAATTACGAAAATGAGAGGGAGTAACACATGGATCACACGCAAGGTCCACGTTACCTATGGGGTAAGTATTTTTTATTATTTATCAATTAAACTTATTTCATTCTTTTCTTTTTTTATTATTATTTTTAATTTAAATTTCATTTTATTCAAAAAAAATTAATAATAAATAATAATAATTATAATAATAAAACTTTAGTTGTATTTATTGAATTAAATTAAAATTGAATTTAGTTGATTTATTTAAACTCAATTTATTGTTAGTTATTTTTTAATAAATTCGATTTTAATTTAATTTAGGGGTGATAATGTTATTATAAATTAAAATTAAAATTAATTAATTAAAATTTGATTTAATTTAATTAATAAAAAGGGATAAAAAAAGTATTACGAAACGATATATATATATATATATATATGTGTGTGTGTGTGTGTGTGTGTGTGTGTGTGTGTGTGTGTGTGTGTGTTAGAAGGATTATAAAGGTATATATAGGTTATGGTTATAAACCTTTATAAAAATAAAAATAAAAAGTATTTCTATATTACAAAATATGTATGGAAGTGGTAAATAAAGGGTTAAATAGCAGGGTAACTAAGATTAAAGTAATGAATGAAAAACATATGGAAATTGTGGTATTATAAGGATATATATAATAATAATATTATAAGGGTGGTTAATATGAGTGTCACATATTGATATAGAGAAGGGTTAAATGTTTGACTAAATAGTGAAGTTAGAGTAATTGGTGAGTACATTATGGTGTTATCATAGTTAGCAAGGAGACAATCTAGTGGCTTACCTGGATGAAGTTACCAAGCTTAGATGCTTTAACCCTTAACTAAGCCACTTACCCTAAAGAGAGTAACATTTGTTTACAGATAAGTAAAAAAAAACTTACGCCTAACCCAATGTTTACAAGTATAAGTTGAGAAAACGTGGAATGCCTTAAACTCTTCCTTGATAAGAATTTGGTTGATGCAGATTCAATCATTTAAAATGGTTATGACTCAGGGAAATCGAGGCTGAGGGGAATCGTCGCAAGGACCGCCAATGTCGACGCTGCCACCACCATCGCCTGAATTAGCTCTCATTTTGCACTCTTTGGAGGCTATTAATGAAACATTAAAGCAACGTCTGTCAGCTGATATCGAAGTGTAACCACCACCATCTGAAGTGGGTAACCCTGAAGCGGAGAGGTACTCAGAGGGAGGGCCTCCACCAGGGGACATCACCAGAGAACTACAGAAGATCAAACTCCCAGATTTTTCGGGGGGGTCGTGCAAGTGAACATGTGGAGGCATGGTTGGAAGGAATGGCATGATGTTTCACCTTAAGAGACTATGCTTCCACATCAAAGGTGAAAATAACGATATTTCAATTGAGGGACAGTGCCTTGAATTGGTGGGGTAACCTGGAGAGGCAGTTGCACCTTACCCCAGACACTGTCTCTTGGGAGATTTTTGAGGAAAGGTTTTGGATGAAATATTTTCTTGCATACTACGAGGAACAACAAGTAGGATCATTTCATGATCTAGTTAAGGGAAACATGATCATGGAAGAGTAAGAGAACAGGTTCATGGAGTTGGTGAAATATGTCTCGTACATGGATACCGATCAATGACAGGAAGAATGTTTTGTGTATGAGTTAAACCCTAAAATAAGGGCCATGGTATGGATGTGGAAACCGTCATCAGTAGTTGAAGTACTTGAAAATGAACATTATGCAGAGGAGAATATGAGCTTAAATGGAGGTATGATATCAACCTTTCGACAACATCCTAGATTTGTAGGGAAGGCCCCTAGGACCTTCTCCAGGGGAGGAAGCTCTAGGCCACCTCCTTATGAAAATAGAGCCACACCTAGAGCAATTGCTATAGGTATTTCAATGGTAGTGAGTACAACATCCCACTCATCACCAACTACGCAGGCAGGTCCACGACCTTCTCAGGGAGCAACATTTAGAGGCAGGGGCTCCAAGGGAAGGAAATCATTTAAGAGACCATCACAAGGAAGTGCACAAGTTCCATCTCATGTTACTTGTTGGGGGTGTGGAGAAACCCATTACCATCATGACTTCTCATAGTCACAAGCAAGATTTATGCATAGATAAGGAAAGGCCTCGATGGGAAGAGTGAGTGGTAGCCACCAAATTTCTGCAGTGGTTAATAATCACCAGGAAGAACATCAATCCATAGTGGTGGAGTTGTCAGGTATGCTAAATCATGTCAATAGATGGTACAATTAAAAACAATTTAGAGCAATTAGTTGTTATGATTTCAATAATAACATAATGCATAAATGCATTGATTTTATTGATCACATAATGATAAATAATTTAGAGCAATTAGTTGCATTGAGTTCAATAATGACATGATAAAAAAGATGTGTATTGAGTTAAGTGATGATACAATGAAAAATGATTTAGCATAATCAAGTAGTTGTATTCATTTTAACAATGATATAACATACAACAATAGGGTGCATTGATTTCAGTGATAATACTATGAAAAATGATTCGGTGCATTAATTAATAGGGAATAGAGGAAATGATACAAACGAAATTAATCCTCTATATTGATTTCAACTATGATTCAAGTATGAGACACTACAAATTATCAAGAAAAATGAATTTATCAATAAAACAGTGAAAACCAATTTCAAAATAGATATATAAGTTGAAGTCCTATACTTTTTTCGATTCACTGTGATTTATCTATTAGTATTTTCACATTGAAACCATTATAATATTAAGATATATAAAATGTCAAATATTGGGAAGGTCTAAAATTCCATGTTAAATATTTGCTTGGTCTTCAATTTCAACCTCCATTTCCATATGATCCATATAAAAAGATGGAAAAGTGTGTCAGTTTGTATAAGAGAAAAGTGAAAGAAGGTAGATTGATATCTGAGATATTCAATATCTTCCTCATATTATTTCTAACGATGTGATGTAGTATATATGTTATTCAATATATTAACAATTCCATTTTGTTATTATTCAACATCTTCATCACTAAACATTGTGACTTTGTTATTTTTCGGATTCATAATGATGTAAATTTCAAAGTAGATAAAGTTTATCATCTAAAAATTTCATGTTTCTTCTTAAGTGGAGATCTATCACTGGTAAAGGAGGTTTGCACTTCCATGAATATGATCCCTTTGGGTGCATGATAGATCTATTAAAAACTCTAATCATAGTTCATTAGTTTACCTAACTGTTATACAATTACATGACAATTATGGTATATTTGTATTGTATATGTACATAGATTATGAAGAAGCTGATGATTAAAGTGAAGAAGAATTGTGTGTTATTTATCTTCTCTATTTTGATAGTTATTTTACCTTCTTGAATATTTTCTTTTGTGGTTCGTTTAGCCTAGTTTAATAAGGTTGTATTTGTTGCATGGGTGGTTTTGGTGTTGGTGGCATAGTGTGATGGTACTAGTGAGTGGTTTCTCCTAATCATGGAGTCGAAGCAGGAGACAAAGAGATTGATTGATTTTCGGCGAAGAAAGAGTAGTTGCGATTGTTTTTTCTTGCACCTTTACTAGAATCTGGCCTTGACAAGAGAGTAGTAGAATTAGCTAGCATAAGATTATTCAACCAAGAGAACCTCTTTATTTTGCAAAGATTGAAGAAATATTGTTAGCTTCTTGCTCAACATGTTCATATTTTTTTCAGGGCAGAGACGAGGGAGAACTATAGAAAATATCTCATAGTGTGGCTTCAGAACTACGAAACTGTAGCAAATATCTCATCGTGTGGTTCCAGAATTATGTGAAGTTTAAAATAATCGACCTGTGATTTTCTCACTTTCAAACTGATTGACTAATAAAAAAAAAAGGATGTGAAGTCCTCTTGATGTGTGCATGCCTAAAGGAGCTTACGGTCCGCCTATGTCCCTTGACCTGAGCACTTGATGATTGGATGATCTAGGATGTATACAAAGGTTCATTTATTGAATTGCAATATGAAGATCTGATGAAGATAGGGTATGTGAGGTTTATTTTTAAAGATGAAAGCAAGATTTATTTTTGTCATTAAAAAAAAAATGAATAGACCGTGGCATATAAATCTTTGAGGAATAGTTCAAAGTTGATTCCAAATGGTTGTTATCACTGATATCGATCTCTTGGAGCAGTTAGAAATGTTTGTTTATTTCTAAAAGTAGGCCATATTAGGTACCCGACACCCAAAGAATTGTATCTGAGTTTGAAGGAATCTGGTACATTAAAGAATCAAATGCAACTCAATTATTTATGATTTGTAGCTTTTCCTTTGAAAATGCAATACAATTGAGAAGGGTTATTTTGCTAACATAAGTAAGATTAGTAGGTAAAGTGAAGAGCATTAAGACAAAGGTGGTTTTTGCGCTTATGATAATTATGACCTTTTATGTAATTGAGATAAAAGAGGTTATCAAATTTTTTATAGAGGGTTCCAACAAATTGCATTTAAAAAATTGTATTTGGTGTTATTGTTTTTTTTGTTTGTTAATTTGTGCAGGACCTGCGATTAACCCATGGCTTGAGAAACCGCGACTCAGGGGCATCTAAGCCGTCAAAATCACCCGGGGATCGCACCCGGCCTGAGCCACACCAACCCTTAACATGGTTGGATTTTTTGTCCCCGCAGGTTTCGAACCGGTGACTTTAACATCACGGAGTGGCTTAACAACACACTCCGTCACCGACTGTCCTACACCTCGGGGACGTATTTGGTGTTATTGTTTAAGTTGTAGACCTACCTGAAATTGAATAAGGGGGTCTTAGGATCTTTTTGTGTTTCTAAGTCATTGGTCATCTATCTTCCATATTCTGCATAATGGAAAGAATTGAAGAAATTTTTACAATATTGCACACATTAATTAACTCAACTACAGAATCTACAATTGCAATAAATAAGTGCACTCTCAGTACAATGATTACTCTTTTACAAGTAACGCATAAGAAAGTTGATATATTCAAACTTTAAAAAAAATTGTTATCTGATGAGTTAAATCTCCTTCAACACCAATAATGTGATTTCAACAAAAAAAATGACATCAAGGATAAAAATGATGGAGACGCTCAGTTGACTAGTGATGACACTCATAAACATGAAGATGAGTTGGGTAAAGTCCCTATGTCGAAAAAAGTTATGGATAAATGTGGCAAAGAAATTAGAATTGTTTGGCCATGGGAAGAATTACGCTTTAAACGAAATATATATGGACTAGGATATGAACAGGATGCTGACAACCTTTTTCATATTCCTAATTATTGCGAACCTATTTTCTTTGTGAGTGGAGGTTTTCTGAATGATGATAAGAAGACAAAGCTTCAGGATATTGGTAAGGAACAAGATATTGTTGATGATGATGTTTCTATAGATATTATAGATCATGATAATCAGTTGGATAAAGAACCCATATAGTGCAAACATTTTCACCGATTTGGTCATGATAAGTCACACTGTTTTGATCTTCACCCATGCAGATTTTGTGGGAAGACAAATCACCTCTCAGTAAGGTGTCATAAGAGAAAGAGGAAACATATTCATTTTGAATGGTCAGGGAATTGGCATTGGATATTGGAAGCCAACTTATTGAAGAATTATTATCGACAAATTTATACACAAGTACAACCGTACTTGATTGGAGATATTTCTACAGTTGACGGACATGAATGTTTTTGAGGATTGGATGATATAGGGTATGATCAGGGCCCAATTGATGTAGTCTTCTGAGTTGAAGATTGAGTCTTCAGACTTCGTCGGAAGTTGGTTTGATTACCCTTTTTCCACTTTCAAAGGGGGTATATCTCATTATCTAGACTTCTCACTTTTCAGTTCAGAGGGGGGAAATTAGTGAGAAATGTTAGACTTCAAGTTTCAAAGTCTACCTTTGATTTTCAGTTCAGTCAGGACTTGTCTTTGTCCTGCCTTCTAGACTTGTGTCTGTTTAGAATATGATTGTGTGTTTGTTCATAATATGATTGTAATTGGGTGCATGATCGGTTGTACCCGACACCCGTAAGTTTTTGGTCCAAGCTGTAAGTCTTTCCATAGGTTGTTGTATTCCCCGTCTATTTAGTAAGTCATGTTGAGTCAAGAAGTTGTATTCCTCATATCCATAGAGAGGATGTTTTGTCAATATGTGGCGTGAACCACTGTGTAGCTTGATGGTGTATCAAAGACATTGAATCTTTGATTAAGGGGGGGGAATATGAGATAGTAATCTCAGATTGAGGGACCAAAGTATGTGAACAAATGATCAAATAGGAAACAAGAACGTAGTCTACTCACAACAGGATCAAAGAAGTTAGTGAAGTTTATAATGATCAGATTAGTGAAGTCAATGAAGTTGATAATGATCAGATGATACATCAGTGTTTTGATCTTCATCTGTGTATACATTGTGAAAGCGTACACATTGTTCTAGTAGCTTATACATGTGATGGATCTCTTCTTGGACATACTTGTGAATGATGATCAAGGGAATTTGAACCACTTGTCCCTGACAGGGGGGAAATCTAAATTTTTCAGTCAGGTTCCAAGTTTGATTTAGATTCAGTGAATAGATGATCAAGTATGCAACCTAGTTCCAGGGATGCAGTCGTGTTCCTGAACATATTGTTGTTGATATGGTTTGTGGTAATCCTAAAACCATTCCATTCATAGCTTTTTGAGTCTGGAGCTCTTGATAGTTTGTGGTTAGCTTAGAACCACCAATTGAGCAGAAGACATGGAGTTTTGTCTTGTTAGTTTATGCTCATCTTAAAACCATGTCATTTAGTAGAAGACATCTTCTTCTACTAGACATTTGGTTTGTGGTCATCCTG